>NDXB01000640.1:33710-68227 GCA_002631895.1 Agapornis roseicollis | reverse complement strand
GTTTACAATGTTTTTTTTAGTGTTGTATGGGTGTTTTTTTTTTTTTTTTTTTTTTTTTTTTTTTTTTGTATATATAAAGCTAATTTTTGTCTGTAAAGAGGTGGTGTTTCAAGGCAGCATTCATTGTGTCTTCAGCCCCCACCCTGTTATTCTCTAGCATCAGAGTAAGATGGTCCATTGCATAAAAGAGAACCCAGAAATGGGAGTTTTGCAGAATGAGCAGTGTATTGAAAGTCTTCTGAACTTCAGATCAGGCTCCTAAAGACACATTTCAGCTGTGATTGTTAGTAACAGAGAAATATAAATGGGCCCTTTCTGCTTGCGCTTGTCACATGGGACAGTCAGCCTTTGTGTAAAAAGAGTCTGTATGAGCTTCACTTGTTTGTCAATCTTTTTCCTTTGCCTTTCTGCCTAAGAAAAATCTCCTAAATTTTAGTACTTGCATTATGAAAACTGTTAGATTTGTTTAGCTGGAGTGAGCGCTGTTCAGGTGTCTTGTTTATTGGTAAAGAGAGGGGATGACTCGAAAACTTGTTATTTTTATCTGTATTTCCCCATTACTCTCACTAGCATGCCAAATATCTAGTGAAAAACTGCCTTGTGAATGTTTGTTTGTTTATTTATTTATTTATTGAACAAAGCCTGGTCTACCAGTGTGATTTTATGGTTCCATAGTGCTAGACTAATATCCTATAAATGGCAATAATCTGAAGCTCTGTCTTGGCATCTTTAACCCCACCTGTGGGATTAGTGTAAGATTTTATTTGCTTTCCCTCTTCTTTTTTGCCTTTAGTATTAATTTAAACAGTAGTACTGGATGTTTATTATGTCTAAATTGGAAAGGAAAAAACCTATTACTTAAGGGTATAATAAAGCCAAGCTTTTTCATGTGAATTTTGCATTTTTACAAATCGTTGGTAGCATTTATCTAAGATGAGAAGCAAAAATAGTGGAGCCTGTATGGAATGAAAAATGAAATGGTTTTCCTGTCCCTGCTACAGATCCAGATGCTGTTGTCCCAAGAGAAGCCTTCACTGTACCATATATAGTCTTATATGAGGTATGTTTGTCCTTTGGTCTGCTATAGCATGGTTAAGGTCAAGGTCATAAACACTGGTGGGTTTTTTTTTGTTGTACAAAACTCTGGAGTAGGCAATACTTCTTGATATAGTGAGCATGAGTGCTGGTACACCTCTGTTTAAAATGTAAATATCCCTTTGGAGGTTACTGTATATTCTTCCTTTAGATTTAGAGAAGATTTATCTTACTTTTCACAAAGGAAAAATACAAATAGCTAATGACTTCAATACATTGGTTAGTAAAGTTAACAGCCTCTAGTGTAACATGGGAACCACAGAACAAATGCGGGAAAAGCAAGGCTGGCTCAGCCTTGAATTTTCTGCTGTAACTGTATTAGCATGATAGAAGGGTTCATTCAGTAGACCTGCCAGACAACTGAAGACTCAAACTGTTGATGAATAAATTCTCAGTTTTAATCTCCTTGGGGAAAAAAAAAAGAACCTTGGGAACCAAGGTAGTAATTAGTCTGAAGCATTGTGATTAGCTCCATTTAGAGTGGAATTTAATTTGGAAGCAATTAAATTAACATAAACTGAGTCTGGTGAGCTTGGGGAAGGGTTGACAACAGGTTTTTGTGTCAAAATCCAATAGTTAACACACTCTCTGTGATTTTGGATAATTTAACTTATAATTAGACATAACTTTTATCTTGCAATTTGCCATAAATTCAAAGGCAACTAATTTTCTACAAATAAAATAGTCCCTCTTTGTAAAGAAAAAAGAATTGGTTTGAACTGTAGTTCCTAGACAGTAATGGTCAGGCAGATAGCACAACATCCCCTCTTTTATCACACATTTCTGTCCCTCTGCTCACCCTCCTCCAGCTTTTTTCCTTCCCATTTTACTACCTAGGTTTTGCTGATACTGCACACGTTCTGGGGGAAAAACTGCTCTCTGAATGAGGGATTGAGCCATTTTTTTACTCTGATTTAATTAAAGTTTCCTGGGATGCACATGATAACCACCTCTCATGGGAGGAATGAGGTGGGAGAAAGCACTTTGTGGCATACTGATTGATCTGCCACCATGGTTAAAGGTGGAAAGACACAAGACCACTATTGGTGTAACCATGGAAGTGCCATGAAGGCACCTGACAAAAAAAGGTCCTCTTTGTATTGGAGAAAATGGACTTTTTTGTTTTGAGAAGGGATGGAAATAAAGGAACCAGATGTAGTGGTTCTACCATCTTTTCTGCAGTGGAAGAGAGAGGACAGCATTGTCTAAAAATTGGTGCTTGTAGACAAAGGTGAAGGTTGGGATCAGATATTCAGCAGAGGACTTTGGTAAGAAAGGGCCAGTCCAATGCTGCCCATTTGCCTTGGTTGCAGCATTGTGGTGATGTCTGCACCTGCTGTCTGGGGAAAGGTTCTCTGGAGAAGCTGCTTTTGAGTTATTCAGTGCCTTGAGCTCCTTCTGTATGTACGGTGTTCGCAGGGGTTCTCTCCTTACTGAAAATGAGAGCCTGAAGGACCATGTTAGGATTGTACCAGCTGATTCCTTGACCATTGCCTGGGTTTGGGGATGGGCAGGAATTAAAGGTAGTTAGTCCTTTCCTTCCTCAAAAAACCACACAGTGCTGCTTTGGCTATGTGCCTGTGAAGTGTAGCACATTGTATCTCTTGTGGTTGCTTTAGGTTTCACACTTGTCCAGGTGTCAAGAATCCCTTGAACTTGTGGGACTTCTGTTTTCGGCTGGCACAGTCGGCTTGCAGTTGGCAGCAGAGAATATAATAACATTTTAAGATGTAGTCAGATATGTCTGTGCAATGTGGTTTGAATATATATTTCAAAAGGAGGGACACAAGTTTAGCTGTATGTGTTTTGCAGTGATGATTTGAAAAGTTCTTCAGTTTCCAGATGGTTGTTCAAATTTCTCTTGTCAGATTTTCACTAAGCCCATTAATGGTGTATGTCACTCAGCCAGGTTGGAGCAAAACAGCATATGGAAACTAGTCATCCTTAACTTACTATAAGCTGGAGTGTAAAAAGAAAGGTGAGAAGTACAGAGCCCAGCTGGCTGTGTTACTCCTTGGGCAGTGACTGCACTGTTTTAAGCACAGACCACAAACAGGGAAGCAGTGGTGGCTGTAATCTCCCTCCTTAGCCTCTCAAATGTCTAGTCAGAAAAGACTATAAAGGCTCTTCCAGACATCTCAATTTTTCAGCTGGATTTGAACAATGAGTTGATAATCCTATGATCTCTCTCTTTTCCCCTCCCCTCAGAGAGGAAGAAAAAGGGGAAGGAACTAGCATTCTTGAAATGCATCTAGGTTTTAATGCCTGTTGATTGTGGTGCAGAATTCTGCTGTGTTTGTGGTTTGTTTTGTAGCAGCATTCTACAGCCTTATGAACTGAGCTTGCACCACACTTGGGTGTAGGTTTAACCTGACAAACCCTTTTGCAGGGTCTGCAGGGCAGTAATGGGTAGACAAAGGCCACGTTTGGGGTGTTTTGGTTTTGTTTTTTGGTTGCAAATAGGTCTCCTCCACAGTTTATTCATTGTACTGAGAATAGAAAAGCAGATGCTTTGATTTGAAAGGGAACTTTATTTGTAATACTTGAGTATAAACTAACTGTGGGGAGGAAGTCTTAAAGGAACACAAAACAGCCTTATTAGGCCATCTTGTTCTGGGACAGCAAGTAGTAATCCTTATGGTGTTTTGTGTCAGGGACAAGTGTGTGTACGTGTATTTTTAGAAGGGCTTCCAAAGGGCAGCCTGCTGTGTGTGGGTTTGTTTATGGTTCTGTGTTATGCAAAACATGGTGTATTCCCTACTCAATTTTCCTCCTGTTTTAAGTTCACATTCTGCCTTTATCTGCCCCCTGTGAACTACTGACTGGTGCAGTGAGCGGGAGGCTGGTAAATGATGGAGCTGTCTTTCCACCTCAGTTTCCTTATAAATGGCATGCTTTTCATTCAGCACTTCAGAAAGAGTGAGATGCAGAGCTGGGGTTTGCTATTCCCCAGGGTGGCATGGGAGTGACTGATGGAACAGAGCCAGAAGAATTTGGCAAAGTAGCTGCATGTAAAGGGAATAATCTGTTTCTTCTGATGATAGATGGCACTTAGAAGGCAGCTAAGCTTGAAAGCCGTTTTTCATGCTAAGACATTGCGATGTGCATCAGGTCAGCCACTGAGCAAATGCAAGCCTTCAAATTGCAAGCTAACAGCTTGACAGGTAATGCTGGCAGGTGGCAAGTGATTCGATTTTAGTTCCTGGGAGTATGTGTGGGTTTTGGTGGTTTTTTGTGGATCATAACATCTAGTAATTTTAACATTTTTCTAATTACATGATGGTATTTTTCTAAGTTAAGTAATATCTTAAGACTCATGTAAAAGGATATGCATTGTGGTTCCTAAATATAGTAAATTGCTCTAATATTGAAAGACTGATTCTGTTTAACTGCTGCATATGCCATTAACAACATAGGATAAAAAACATGTTTTGGCTTATTACCGCAGCTAAGCAGGTGTTAAGATACTGGCGCCTCATTTTTCTGTGTAGCAAATTGACAAGCTACCTGGGACAGAGCATCTTTGTGTCTTGCTTTCAAAGAAATGGCCCTGGAATAGCAATGGCGAGATTTGACACAAATATCTATATCGGAGTGATTATCCTAATTCACATAGGATAACAGCCTTTGTAGAGCTGATCTATCACAGGCTGGATGCTGGGAATGCATCCATACATCCAGATGAAGTCCAATGTACACAACCCATGTAGCAGAAATTTACACGGAGTACACCATCATCATATGCCCACTCTTTGGCATCAATAACCTAACATGACGTAGTACCACCAACAGTGGAGGAAATGAGTTTTCAACTCCGAGAGTTTGAAGACAATCTCACCCCTTCCATCATTTCAGCTGTGGAAAAACTGTCCCAGGAGTTCAAACAATTGAGAGATGATCTATCTAGCTCCCCACGTATACCAACCCACATCTCAGCTATTTACAAAAGGTGTCGTACTGCTCAAGAGAGAAGATATAGGAGGTACACGCTGTGGGCCACCCTATGGTTTTACCTGCAGGATCATGGAGAATACATGAGAAAGTGGGGTGGAAAACCTACCTCAGCTCTGGAGGAACGGGTGCATGAATTGGAGAACAAAGGTCAAGACTGATTGTCCCATGAGAGCTGTAGCTTCAGTCTCTGGTGAGCAGGTTCCCAGATGGAGTGGAAGAACTGAGTTTACTCCAGCTCCTGTGATAAAGAAGACTAATCCCTGTCAACAAGATGAAAGTGACCAATAATTATGATTACTATTAGAGGGGCCCTGTGTCCAGGCAGGTGGAGGTAGGGTACAATCGGGTTCACTGGACTGTGTGGATTAGATGGCCTGGCACATCAGTCCCACAGAAGTGTAAGGCTCTGGTAGACACTGGTGCACAGTGTACCCTGATGCCATCAAGCTGTCAAGGGGTGGAGTCCATCTCTATTTCTGGAGTGACAGGAGGATCCCAAGAGTTGACTGTACTGGAGGCTGAAATCAGCCTAACTGGGAGGAAATAGCAAAAACACCCCATTGTGCCTGGTCTAGAGGCTTGGTGCTTCCTTGGCGTAGACTGCCACAGGAGAGGGTACTTCAAAGACCCAAAAGGGTACCGATGGGTCTTTGGTATCGCTGCTTTGGAGACTGAGAAAATTGAGCAGCTGTCCACCTTGTCTGGTCTCTCAGAGGATTTGTGGGGTTGCTAAAGGTCGAAGAACAATGAGTGCCAATTGTGACCACACCACACATCATTGGCAATATCACACTGAGACACCCTGATTCCCATCCATAGCCTGATCTGTAGACTGGAGAGCCAAGGAGTGATCAGTAGAACCTGCTCACCCTTTAATGGCCCCGTATGGCCAGTGTGAAACTCTAACGGAGAGTGGAGACTTAATGGTAGATTGTCATGGCCTAAGTGAAGTCACACTACCATTGAGTGCTGCCGTACCAGACATGCTAGAACTTCAGTATGAACTGGAGTCAAAGGCAGCCAGGTGGTATACCACAATTGATATCGCCAGTGCATTTTTCTCAATTCCTTTGACAGCAGAGTGTGGCCACAGTTCACTCTTACTTGGAGGAGCATCCAATTCACTTGAAAGTGACTGCCGCAGGGGTGGAAACACAGCCCTACCATCTGTCATGGGCTGATCCAGACTACACTGGAAGAGGGGCAAGCTCCAGAACACCTGCAATACATTGATGACATTATTGTGTCTGACAGCTGGTTTTGCTATAAAATGGAGTAAGGTCAAGGGACCTGCACAGGAGATGAAATTTTTAGGAATAAAATGGCAAGATGAACATTGCCAGATCCCCACAGATATGATCAACAAGATAACAGCAATGTCTCCACCAACTAATAAGAAACACAAGCTTTCTTGGGTGCCATGGGGTTCTGCAAAATGCACATCCCAAATTACAGTTTGATTGTAAGTCCTCTCTATCATGTGACCCAGAAGAAGAATGATTTTAAATGAGGCCCTGAGCAACAACAAGCCTTTGAGCAAGTTAAACGAGAGATAGTTCATGCAGTAGTGCTTGGACCAGTCTGGACCAAGCCAGTTGTAAAAAAGATGCTCTAGACCGGAGCTGGGGAGAATGGTCCTACCTGGAGCCTCTGGCAGAAAGCTCCAGGGGAGACTCGAGGTCGACCCCTTGGTTTTTGGAGTTGGGGATACAAAGGATCTGAGATACACTGATAAAGAGATACTGGCAGCCTCTGAAAGGGTTCAGGCTGCTTCAGAAGTGATTGGCACTGAAGCATAGCTCCTCTTGGCACCCCAGTTGCCTGTGCTGGGCTACATGTTCAAAGGCTGGGCCTTCTCTGCACATCGTGCAACCAATGCTACATGGAGTAAATGGGCTGCACTAATTACATAATGAGCTTGAATAGGAAATCCCAGTCATCCAGGCATTCTAGAAGTCATCATGGACTGGCCAGAGGGCAAAGAGTTTGGAATGTAACCAGAGGAGGAGCTGATATGTGCAGAAGACGCCCCACCATATAATAAACTGTCAGAAAGTGAAAAGTAATATGCCTTGTTTACTGAAGGGTCCTGCTGTTTTGTGGGAAAGCATCGGAGATGGAAGGCAGCCGTATGGAGTCCTCAACGACAAGTTGCAGAAACTGCTGAAGGAGAGGGTGNCCTCAAGTCCTCGACAGGACTTGCCCGGGAGCCACCAGCTCAGCTCAAGCGAGGCCCTGACTCGCCGGGGGCGGAGCCAGGAGGCTCGGCGGCAGCTGTGAGTGGTTAAAAACCTGTCCAGTGAGGGCAAGTGACCAGAGCGGGTCGAGGCAGCTCACGCGGGCAGGCGAGCACTCGCCGTATGAGCAAGGTAAGGTCTGCGAGCTCTGCTCTGGCTGCCCCAGCTGTGGCCAGTGTAGGCACCCAGACAGAGCCGATGAGAGGGGAGGCTGCAGGGCAGAATGGGCAGGGCTGCACTCAGTGCTCACTGGTGGAGGTCCTGCTGCAGCAGGTGGCTGAGCTGCGGGATGCAGTTCATAGGCTGCGAGGTGTCAGGGAAGCTGAGAGGGAGCAGGACTGTTTGCTCCAGGATCAAACTGTGCGGGAGCCTCAAGTTTCCCCTCTGGAAGAAGGGAGCGAGGAGGCCGCCAACCTGGGAAGATGGCAATTAGTAATGAAGAAAGCCAACACAAATAGGAGGAATAGGACAGTTAAAAGCAAGGGGCTTCCTCCTGCATCTGTTGTCCCCACCCAGAACCGCTTCGCGGTGCTGCAGGGGGCTAATGAGGAAACGTCCTTTCATTAGGAACAGCTGGCTGGGTCGCTGGTAGAGAAGGTCTCTACTGGTGCTGTCAGGAAAAAGCGGTGGGCCCTAGTAGTGGGGGACTCTGCTTTCAAAGGCGTGGAGGCACCCATCTGTCGGCCTGATCCGGTCTCGAGGGAGGTCTGTTGCCTACCCGGAGCACAGATCAGGGATGTTGCAAAGAGGCTGCCTACTCTAGTAAGTCCCATGGGCTATTACCTGCTTCTAGTGATCCATGTGGGTGCTAGGGATGCAGATAGTAGTAGCCTGGCAGACATAAAGAAGGACTACAGAGCTCTGGGAGAGGTGCTTAGGGGCTCTGGAGCTCAGATTGTTTTTTCATCTGTTCTCCAGGGTACAGGGGAGGACCTTAAAAAATCCAGGAGGATTGGACAGGTTAATAAATGGTTACAAGAGTGGTGTCATGGTCAAGGGTTTGGGTACCTTGAACACAGGACCGGAGTTTGTAGGTCAGGTCTACTGAGGGATGGTGGACCTGCTCTGATAAATAAGGGGAAGAGTGGGCTTGGTAAGAGGCTTGCCAGACTTATCAAGGATGCTTTAAACTAGATGTGTTGGGGGAGTGGGGCATTGTCCCATCCCAACATGCCCAGTCGGTTGCTACCACCTATAAAAAAATGCTTGGAGTGGCATAGCAACATTCCAGCTGCTCCAGCTAACGAGCTGGCCTCATTTGGATCTCGGCTCAGGTGCCTCTATACAAATGACCATAGCATGGGAAACAAACAAGGGAATTAGAGATGTGTGCCCATCTGCTGGGGTATGATATAATAGACATCACAGAAACATGGTGGGATGGCTCCTATGACTGGAGTGTTGGAATGGAAGGTTACAGGCTCTTTAGGAAAGACAGGCCTGGTGGGCAGGGAGGGGGAGTTGCCCTTTATGTTAGGGATAGGCTGGAGACTATGGAACTCTCTGGGGAGAGATGAGCAGTTAACAGATAGTTTGTGGGTCAGGGTTAAAGGGAGAACAGTGATGGGAGACATGACTGTGGGGATCTGTTACAGACTGCCTGATCAAGAGGACTCTGTGGATGAAGCACTCCACAGAGGAGCTCCACTCAAGCTCGCAGGCCCTTGTTCTCATAGGGGACTTCAACCATCCAGACATCTGTTGGAGCGACGGTGCAGCCTGGCACAAGTGATACAGGAGGCTCCTTGATTGTGTGGAAGACAACTTCCTTCTGCAAGTAATTTAGGAGCTGACAAGGAGAGGTGCCGTGCTTGACCTCATGCTCACCAACAGGGAAGGGCTCCTTGGAAATGTGATGCTCCAGGGCAGCCTTGGATGCAGTGATCATGAGATGGTAGAATTCGAGATCCTCAGGATGGTGAGAAGAGCATGCAACAAACTCACTGCCCTGGACTTCAACAGAGCAAACTTTGGCCTCTTCAGGAACCTGCTTAGTAAGGTTTGATGGGATATAGCCCTAGAGGGCAGGGGGGCCCAAGACTGCTGGATGATATTTAAGGATCACCTGCTACGAGCTCAGGAGTGTTGCATCCCAACTAGAAGGAAGTGCAGCAGAAGGGCCAGGAGACCTCCTTGGATGGATAAGCAGCTGCTGAGGAAACTTCAAAGGAAAAAAGAGGCTTATAAAAGGTGGAAGCAAGGACAAGCAGCCTGGGATGAATACAGGGATGTTGTCCTGGAAGCTATGGAACACGTAAGGAAAGCTAAGGCCCAGTTAGAATTAAACTTAGCTAGGGATGTTAAGGATAACAAGAAGGGATTCTACAGGTATATTGCAAATAAAAGACGGACCAGGAACAACTTAAGCCCCCTCCAGAACCTATCGGGTGAACTGGCTATGCAGGATCTGGAAAAGGCTGAGGTTCTGAACGACTACTTTGCCTTGGTCTTCAATGAGAAAGGCTCTGACTGCACCACCCAAGTCTTGGAATTCAGATGCAGGGACTGTGAGAATGAAGACCTTGGGCCTGCTGTAGGCGAGGATCTGGTTTGAGACCCTTTTAAGAACCTGAACGTGCACAAGTCCATGGGACCTGATGAAATCCATCCGCAGGTCCTGAAGGAGCTGGCGAGTGAAGTTGCTAAGCCACTGGCCATCATATTTGAGAGATCATGGCAATCAGGTGAAGTTCCCAAAGACTGGAAAAGGGGAAATATAAGCCCCATTTTCAAGAAGGGGAAAATGGATGACCTGGGGAATTACAGACCAGTCAGTCTCACCTCTGTGCCTGCCAAAATCTTGGAGCAGATTCTCCTGGAAGGCATGCTAAGGCACACGAAAAACAACAAGGTGCTTGGTGACAGCCAGCATGGCTTCACTAGGAGGAAATCCTGCCTGACCAATTTGGTGGCCTTCTACGATGAGGCTATGGAACTGACGGACAGGGGTAGAGCAGTTGATGTCATCTACCTGGACTTGTGCAAAGCGTTCGACACTGTCCCACACGACATCCTTGTCTCTAAACTGGAGAGATATCAATTTGATAGGTGGACCACTCGGTGGATAAAGAACTGGTTGGATGAATGCATGCAAAGAGTTGTGGTCAATGGCTCACTGCCCAGCTGGAGACAAGTGGTGTCCCTCAGGGATCATTGCTGGGACCGGTCTTGTTTAACATCTTTGTCTCTGACATGGACAGTGGGATTGAGTGCACCCTCAGCAAGTTTGCTGATGACACCAAGCTGTGTGGTTTGGTGGATATGCTGGAGGGAAGGAATGCCATCCAGCATTGTGAGGTGGGCTGATGCCAACCTCATGAAGTTTAACCATGCCAAGTTCAAGGTCCGACACCTGGGTCACAGCAATCCCAGGCACAGCTGCAAGTTGGGCAGAGAAGAGATTCAGAGCAGCCCTGCAGAGAAGGACTTGGGGGTATTGGTCAATGAGAACATGAACATGAGCCGACTGCGGTGTGCGCTTGCAGCCCAGAAAGTCAATCGTATCCTGGGCTGCATCAAAAGGAGTGTGACCAGCAGGTCAAAGGAGGTGATCCTGCCCCTCTACTCTGCTCTTGTGAGACCTCACCTGGAGTATTGTGTGCAGTTGTGGTGTCCTCAACATAAAAAGGACATGGAGCTGTTGGAACAAGTCCAGAGGAGGGCCACGAAGTTGATCAGGGGACTGGAGCATCTCCCATACGAAGACAGGCTGAGAGAGTTGGGGCTGTTCAGCCTGGGGAAGAGGAGGCTGCGTGGAGACCTCATAGCAGGCTTCCAGTATCTGAAGGGGGCCTATAGGGATGCTGGGGAGGGACTCTTCATTAGGGACTGTACTGACAGGACAAGGGGGAATGGGTTCAAACAGGGGAAGTTTAGGTTGGATATAAGGAAGAAATTCTTTCCTGTTAGGGTGGTGAGATGCTGGAATGGGTTGCCCAGGGGGGATGTCTCCATCCCTNGGGGGAATGGGTTCAAACAGGGGAAGTTTAGGTTGGATATAAGGAAGAAATTCTTTCCTGTTAGGGTGGTGAGATGCTGGAATGGGTTGCCCAGGGAGGTTGTGAGTGCTCCATCCCTGGCAGTGTTCAAGGCCAGATTGGATGAAGCCTTGGGTGACGTGGTTTAGTGTGAGGTGTCCCTGCTTATGGCAGGGGTGTTGGAACTAGATGATCTTAAAGTCCTTTCCAACCCTAACTATTCTATGATTCTATGACCCCGTAAATTTTCCATTCTGAGTTCTGCTCATTCCTGTTTCCTTATTTCAGAGTTTATCTTTGGCTTTAACCTCTGCTGCTGTATTTTGGACACTTTGTGCTGGACTTCTCAGACCTTTCTTCTGCCATTGCAATCTCCTCCTTTTGACGCCAAGCTGAGGTAGCAAGGCATACTGCCCATCAGTAAGGACATTAGGATGGAGGATACAGAAACTTTTGAGGATGTTGGTTTTAATTTTTATCAGTCTCCTGTCAGAGTTAATGGAAAGACTCCCATGAACTTTATTAGTTATCAGACTGGGCCTTTACTGAGCATCTACCATGACAATGATAAAGACAGAAACTCTCCATTTAGCCAACACAAGGGCAAAAGAAATGTAGTGGAAATAGACCAAGCTCAACATTGTTGGATGTTACTCCTATAGGGAATAAAAAAGGTAGTTAAGCATCTCGGCTGAGGAAGAATGTCAGAACATCAACTAGGATTCCTGTTTACATTATTTTTGGTTGCCCTAGAGTAGGAAGTGCAAGGAAAGATTTTAGGAAGGCCCCCTTCAACTTGCTAGCACAATTAGCTAGTTAGAATTTTTACTCAGTTTAAGTTATAGTCTTTATGCAGTATCTGATCAAACATGCAAAGAACCCCTCTGAAAACACCCTGGTATGAAACAAGACCACAGCTTCAGAGAAAGAGTAAACAATGCAAGCTCTCGCTTCTGAGTTTTGATCTAGTACCTTAGAGAGGATTCACATCCTGCAATTAATAGCACAAAAGCTTTCACAGTGACGCTGTTGTCTTCCCATTGGACTTGATGCCATTCAGACAAACAACACTGACAAAGCAAGTAATAGCTGTACCACTCAGATATTGAAGGAGAACCTTAGCATTTTATGCATGCAAGGTTAATAATGCAATAGAAGTTCTCGATTTCTGTGATATTTTCAAGAGAAGGCAGTAGAAAATTAAAGTTCTTCAGGAAAGAAGACAATTTACACCTGGTCGCACGGATCTCAAGGGTAGTGAGTAAACAAATAAATGTAGCTATTGTTTGTAGGAAAGTGTAAATCACTCTTTATCACTCAGTTCTGCCTGATTTTTCCATAGAAAATGTTTTTCATAACTAGCCTTCAATCTTACTGAATCTTGCAAAATAAGAACAAAAAGCAACACTGAGAGGCTTGTGACAGAGCAGCCTCAACAGTCTTTAAAAATACATATGTATACCTCCTGCAGCAAAGCGAGTTTTATACATTATTGGGTCACTTTAAAATAGTTAAAAATACCTATTTAGAAAGAAGATCCATTATGAGGATTGTATGGAACCCATTCCTCATTAATTCATTTTTCTTATTCAGATGCAGTATTTATAGGAGAATCTGGGTCACTAAAGATTTATTTGCACAGCATGTTAAATGTTTTCATGCTCACAGCTCCAGTATCATCTGCCTCTGCTGGACCTGACGAACAAATAGGTGGAATTCTGCCCCTTTGCACCCTTGTTCATGAAGTGATTGGGTTTTCCAGCTCAGTAAAGGACATTTGCTGTCAAGTCCCAAGCAGTGATAAAAGACTCATAGCTTTTCTTCACCACCTGACCGTGGTATAGTCAGTCAATCAACCTCTCTCTCTCATTTAAGGCAAAAGCTGTATTAGGACAATAACATAAAAGGCTTATTCTTTGGCTTATAGTGATATGAGTGCTGATGAATTCAAACGAGGAAATTCATAGCAAATTAACTCACTAGGTAGCTGCTTGTTGACATAATTTGCTCTGTTTGTAATCTAAATTATTCAAGCATAAAAATAAGGCAGTTTCCTCCTTACATTTTTTTAGAGCTGAATTGGTACCAGTGGTTTTGTTGTCCTAATCCTCCTTGCCAAAAGCTAAACAAAGGCCCCTAATGCTGCATCATAGAGAACACTGTGTGGTAAAATGACCTCCCCACACAGGTTTAAGAGGGGTTGACCTTGCTCAGATGAGGAAAATACACAGAAACCATCATTAAAGAATGAGTTTTGTGCAAAGAAACTTGTTAAAATAAACTCTTGAATGTGCTCTCAAGCTGCCAGCTAGTAACCACTGGTTAGTCCAAGGATACTTTCCATGTTTGCAATTGCCCACTAGCCAAAGGTGAGGGCTGTGGGAACACACACTGAGACCCAAGACTCATGGGAAGCACGGCAGGGTCAAAGTGAAGGGAGGGACCACAGGAAGGTGGATCCAGAGGGCCAGGAGACAAAAATTAAGCTTTTTTAAAGAGTTTCAGAAGGGGCACAGAGTGAAAGTGGTTCACGTGTGTAAATGCAGAGGTTTAGGTCAATGGGTGAACAGTAGGAACTAGCTTGGAAACAGCTTTAATTAAGCCAAAACAAATACTATCCTCTCAGATGAAAACAGTATAAATAATATGATGATTCATCCAACTAAAACAAGATATGTTGTGCATAAATAAACTCCATTCAATTTTGATTTCTAATTTTGCTTCCTTTCTATACCAAAACCTGTTGTTCTGAGTGAAACATAATGTTGGATATTCTGGTCCAACAGCATTGACATGGAGCACTTTGACATTTTCAAACCAAGACTTTGTATCCATGTCCCTTTGTTTTTTACTGTTCGGGCATTTTACAGGTCTAAATTTATATTTAAATTTAACATTTAATACTTAAATAGGATTTCAGTTCTACCAGGATTATAATTTTTCCTCCCCTGATAGAAGCCTATATTAAAAACTCTTACTTTGCTCCATCTGTTAGTGGGGAATAAACAACCCTTCTGGAGATGGCTTTTGCTATTCTGGTACTGTGTTGTGGCCTGCTATATCACTACAAGATCTTAAAAAACACCAGAAATTTCTCTTGCTCTCCAAAAGCTTTTGTGTAATTTGCCTTCCATGGGTTTTCTGTTGCCAGGGAATTGAAGTGGTTGCAGAAATGGGAATTGTAGCAGTTGGCTGTAGCAGAAAAAGCTCCTGGTCAAGCCATACTGCATTTGTCAGAGCAAAAGTTTCTGATTCTTACAGGGGATATTGCAGTGGAGATGTGCTAGGTTAACCTCATACAGCATAGGCTGAGCACAGCACTATGGCTATACTGTTTGGCAGGATGAGGCACACCAAAGCATTAAGATCACTCACTGCCTCTGCATTTGCTGCGGTGCAGTCTTGCCTGTCCTGCACCACCATGCATGACACTGTGTTTTAGCCTGGCTCTCAGAGGCAGTTGGATTTGCAAGGCAGGTTGCAACAGCAACAAACTCAGGTCTTTTTAACCTTTCTTGGGATGGCCCCCCTCCCTGGGTCCCCTGTTGCCACCTCACTGTGCCTGTCTTAGGCTGGGAGACCAGTAGGCACTGCCTATCCCTCTGCCTGTGTCACCTGAAAACCCTTTCTGCTAACCAACAGCCCATTGGGCCTGAGAAATTAGGCTATGCAGACTGGACATTTTTCAGGTGAGCTTCAGACTAATCCACAGCATCTCTGCAACTCACCTTGCTCTCCTCAACCCCAGTCTGTGTAGGGAAGGCCTCTGCACAGCAGGAGAACACTGGAGTGCCTCTTACCTTCTTCCTTCCTGATCCATTTTAAACCACACTTACAAAAAGCCACTTTCTGCCTTTTATTTCTTTTTTTTTTTTAATTTCCTTACTATTTTATGTCCTAATCAAAGTGCCTGTGAATCCCCCACTGTGCTATTGCGGCGTTTTAGGAGTTGGAAAAATTATAACAGTCTTTCCCTAGCTCACAAATAATGAAGGAACATCACCAATCTTTATTGCTAAAATAAAACCAAGAAAAACAACTGATGGGTATAAAATCTTGCATGTGATACACTTTCTTATCTTTAATGTAGGATTTGTATTTGTGTCACAATTTGGTATACAACATGTGCACCTGACTTACTTTCCAACTTTGTAATTGGGGTGTTTGAGCAAACTCCAGGTTTGCATTTGTTACTCTTGTGGGGTTTTTTTGTTCTCTCATTTACTCTAATACACAAAATTACTATTCTGCATATTACTCAATCTCTTGCAACACTTCTGCTTTGCTAAAATCAATGGAACACTATCACATCAAGGTTTATTATGGCTACAGCACTAATTGGTGTAAAGGTGAACACCCAAGCTTGGATGAGTCCCATCTATGATCTGCAGGGAATTTACATGACAAGGGTGCAACACTTTGAAAGAGCATGCATTCTGAAATGGAGCATGTACCCAGTTTCAGTCTTTTAAGATAATCTTAGTAAGGCAAAACCCAGTTTCCCTGGAAGTCAGAATTTTTTCCTGAAGTAGTGACATTATATTATGGTGAAGGCTGTAATACTGCATTTAGTCCCCCCTCCTCAGAAACATATTCTTCTAAAATGCAATTTATTGATTTTGTTTCAAGCATCTCAGCCAAAAATATGAACAGCAGAGGACTATTTCACAGCATTCCCAGCAGGACAAGCAAAGCTTTTGACAGGTGCTGTGTAGAAATCTCAAGGAAAAGCAGATGTCAGAATCTGTAGATTTCTGCATCTTTGAGGATCTGGGGCTTCAGAGCACCTGATGCAGCATAGCTGTGCCTGAAAGCCCTGCTGAAGAGAATTAAAGCTTCTTTTTATTTTTTAAGTTACTGAGAACAGATGCAATAAGAGAGTTTCTGTCCCAGGGAATCTTGCATGTGATGAGCCACACACTAAATGTGTAGGGAATTGGGCCAATATAAGATGATCATATTTAGTATGAGCCAATGTAAAATGATCATGTTTAGTAGGAGTTGAAGTTGAAAGATAGTTTAATATCTCACTTGAAAACTGAGGGGAATAGTGAAGCTGAATGCAATATTTCTGTGTGACTACTGGGATTTCTAAATCCTTAGTACAATATCTGTCTTCCTTCACGCACTCCTGAACCTCCACACAAAGTTTGCATGACACCACTCAAACTTTTTTTCTCTTCACTGCCCACAGGTACAAGCAGCTGCTGGCTTGGAAGCAGTAACTTTGGCAAGGCTCTGCTGCACTCAGCAAATGAACTCTTCTTCTGAATGTTCAGAAAAATAATGGAAATGTCTTCATTATGAGAGGAGGACGAGAGCTAACACGATAGAAGAGAAAGTTTCTCTGCACCGGAGTTTCTCACAACAAATTCCCATTGATACCCATTTTTGAACATCTGGTAGCAACGAGATGAGAAGGCAATTTGCAAACACTGGAGAAAACAAGCCCCAGCTCTTCATCAGATCAGAAGAAAAGTTTTTCAGGTAATTGTGGTCTTGCCTATTTGCATGTGGAAAAAACACAAGCTCCAGCTGCCTGAAGGGTTTGAAATTTGCTGTCAGTGGTATGATTGTTGCTTCTGATTCTTGCTTGTGGTTGCATAAACTCAGTATATTAATCTGAAGTGCTGAAGGCAATGAGATTAGCAGTAGTGCATTGATAGACACACTATTGCAAGCTTAGAGCCTGTGTGTATAAATCCATGGTAATTGGATTTACATACACTTGTGAGTGAAAGCTCAGGTTCTGCACTTCTCAGTAGGGCACTGTTTTCAGCACTTAACGGGACCTAGCAGGGCTGGAGAAACATCTCAGCTTTCATTTTATTCCACAAAACCCTTCTTGTGACCATACAAGTGAGGGCTGTATTCCTGCTGTCACCTGTTCAACTGAGTTGTCTTGTCCTCAGAACACTAGGCTCCTGAAAGAAGAGCTGAAGGCACTCCCATTGTGGGGGACAGTGGACATGGTGGCCCTGTCCTACCCTGCTCCTTGCACCCTGTTGGACTTGCTGGAGACATGATGGCAACATGGAGGGGTGTCCCAAAATTCAGTGCATCCAGTGCAAGCAGCACTGCAGCAGCCATCCTTGGCTGCACCGGGATCAGGATGGAGTGATCAGTGCACAGCCTGAGGCCTGACACACGATATGGGCAATGAGGAGGGGGAAGAAGAAGAGGAAGGGTAGAGTGGGAAGAGTTCTCATTCCATTGAAGGTGTAACCAAATACCTGAGTTTGCCTTCTCTACTTCCAGGGCCCAACTGGGAAATACTTGTTGGGGAAAAAAACCACTGGTTTGAGAAACAGGGATAGTGCAACCTGAAGAGTGACCTCCTCCACCTCTTCAGGTGGAAGAATCCTCCCCTGTGTAGCTTCTTCCACATCATGCATTTCAGATGAGTAAACAAGACAGACTATTATTATCCATAAAAGTGTATTTTCATGTTGAAAGAAAACTAGATGTCCGTGTTGTCCAGTTGTGCCTGGAGCAGCCAGACCCATCATACCATCCCCACACCTAATGCCAGGCAGGGATTATTGAGCAGTGGTGAGTCACAGACTGCCAGAGGTCACTGTTCATATATTTGTCTAACCTATTCACTGGATTCCTGGTATTACCACAAGGGTGCTGTTTGCAGGAAAACCAGCTTGATATGCAGCTGAGAAAATGATGAGTTGATTTTTTCCTGATTTACAGTTGGGATGTTGTTTCACCCCTTTGTAAACAAGGAGGTGAAAGAAGCTTAAGAACGCCTTGGCACAACACATGGAAGGACAAGCACAGAAACCTCATGGTGAGGTGGAAGAGTTTATAGTGTCAGCCACTATAAACACTATGGAGTCATACCACTATCACACAAGCCTAGCTGAAAAGTACAAGCTCTACTACAAACAAGCTCTTAGTTCTCTTCTGAACTAATACCTGCTGACAGTTTCAAATGGAGGGGCTCAGGTACAGGAATAAATTTGTTTGGGGGCTTGTCAACAGTCTCCCCACACCTTCACTAATGTTTTTTGTTCCTCCCTCTGTCACCTGTCTGCAGGATGAAGAAGTCCAAAGAAAAACAGCCATCATGCTACTCCTCTTGCTGAGGGATGCTCCTTGTCATGACCTGAGTCCAGACAGGGTGGCACGTATCCTGGGGTGATAACTAGGATTGTGGACAGTGAGATCAGAAGAAAATGTCACTCACACAGGCAAAGGGGTGTGTAGAACAGCTCATGAAACAAAAATCTATAGGGTATATATGAACCTGTCCCTGAATGCTTATGCCTCTGTCTGAAACTTCCTTTTGTACTCTCCTTTCTCTGGGGAAAAAGAGATGCCTTTTATATTAAGATATACCTCTGTCTTGACAATAATTCGATATTTTGACCTGGGATTCCTGAATTGTGGTAGATTTGGTATGGTGTGCAGAAGCTATTAATTCAAATCCTACAGATGCTGACCAAACAACTGAAGATTTTCTGTGACACACAGAAACTGGAGGAGCAGGTGACAACAGTGACAGCACAGGAGCACAACAAGTTTGGGGACCTCTGCAAATGACAAAGCAGAGACTACCACACTCAAGGGAAAGGATGCTTTTAGCAGTTTAGTTCATGATTTTTCCTCTTACTTCCCTGTGGCCACCACATGGTCCTGGTTGTCACTGTGTATATATGAGTACTTTACAGTCTCCATGGCCCAACTGGGAGGCAGGGAGGCCATTCGCCATAGTTTATTGATAGACAATAAAGGCACAGTGAATCTCAAAGCTTTGACTAAGGTGTCGTGGTTTAAGCCCAGCCAGCAACTCAGCCACGCAGCCACTCTCTCACTCCCCAACCCCCTTCCCTCCCCCGTCTCCCGNCCATAGTTTATTGATAGACAATAAAGGCACAGTGAATCTCAAAGCTTTGACTAAGGTGTCGTGGTTTAAGCCCAGCCAGCAACTCAGCCACGCAGCCACTCTCTCACTCCCCAACCCCCGTCTCCCGGAGGGATGGGGGGGAGAATCGAAAGAATGTAACTCCCACGGGTTGGGATAAGAACAGTCCAGTAACTAAGGTATAACACAAACCACTGCTGCTACCACCAATAATAATAATGATAAGGGAAATAACAAGGGAAGAGAATACAACCGCTCACCACCTGCTGATCGATACCAAGCCTGACTGAGCAATGATCTAACCCTTCTGGGTAACTGCCCCCAGTTTACATCCTGGACATGATGTGCTGTGGTATGGAATATCTCTTTGGTCAGTTTGGGTCAGGTGTCCTGTCTCTGCTTCCTTCTGGCTTCCCCTCCTCCCTGGCAGAGCATGAGACTCAGAAAGTCCTTGGTCAGAGTAAACATTACTGAGCAACAACTAAAAACATTGGTGTTATCAGTGCTGTTTGCAGGCTGAAAGTCAAAAACACAGCGCTGCACCAGCTACTAAGAGGGAGAAAAATGACTGCTACTGCTGAACCCAAGACACTAAGGTCACTTGGAAAGACTGTGTCAGAGAAGAAATTCATCCACGTTCTGGCAGTCTCTTCTTGCACCTTAGCCATGAGCCCATCATTCCTTAGTGGTTTGTCAGCATTTTATACTTTAAATTTCAAATACTCCCACTTTGCAATGTTTCATTCTAATGCTTTTTTAACGATGTCCTACTTTTCTGTCTTTTAGCTTGTCTAATTTTAGGGAGAAAGACAGAGAACTGATGCCAAGGAAACATATAAATCACTTTATATAGTTTGTAACACTACTGAAAAATCTGCTTGGGATTTATGTCACTGCAAATGAAATATGCCATTTGCAAGCTGCGTTTTATAATTTATTAAGCAAGTTGAAAATGTTCTTTAAAACAAGATTTGTCAGCTTGTCATCTAGTGGAGCAGAAGAAATAGTTTGCTTATGGATCACGAAAATTGGATTTTCATGGTGCTCCATCCATTTCAAAGGGCTTTATTTTCTCTGATGGCTGACACAAGATGGCACTTCAGAAGCATTGCATGTGCTCCAGATTACCAATCACTGGTTTTAATTCATTTGACTATCCATCCTGCATTTTCCTGATGTTAGCTGTACACCATATATTCCAACATCTCAATTGGAAAGAACAGTTACACACGCGCAAGTTAAATGTTTAGGGCTGACGTGATGTCCATTTGAAAAGCTTTAAACGGAGCATTTGTGACATGACCTACTTTGGACCATCATTCAATACAGAACAACCCCACTGGTGGAACCTGGTGGCTGGTGTGTGTGTGCCAGTCCCAGACCCAAATTCCAGTGAAGTGATGACAAGATTCCCCTGAGGTTCACTGAGATCTGAAAGAGGACCCGAAGGAACACGTCTAGCAACCTCTGCTTTATAAGGCTTTCTTATATGAACTAAAACATTGCATAAGTGCCTAGAGCAGGGACTATCGTAAGGCCTGTACCAGTTTTTGGGGATAAAACACTAGGAAAACCTCCAGTATATGACAGCTTCAATATACTACATTCAGCTTCCAATGTAAATAAGGCCCAGACAAGGAATGTGTATATAAAAATCTGTTTCCCAGCTTGCAGTACTGCAGGATGCTTGCACACTGACTGGCTGGAAATGTTATCAAGCCAACATCTTCTTGAGCATTGATTTCATGCACCAAGAGAAAAAGAGAATACAATTATAGCACCCTGTTATTTTCATTTAGGCTAGAGTGTTCATTTTGAAGAGAAGAAAGCAATGGCCCCAACTGCCTCCAAGAGGTGTGAGAGCACCATCAACAAGCTCAATAAAAATTTGCAGGCTGGGAGGCTGGAGAATTGCCACAGCTGATGTGATAGCCTTTCTCTCAGAATGCTATGGAAAAGAAAATTACATAGTGACATTCCTTTGCAGGTGGCATATCTTTAATCATACTCACGTGCTAGGGTGACTGAGAGACAAAAAAAAGCCCCAGATGAGTATTCTTCTATCAACACTGAGTGGCAAATATGGTTCATTGAATTTTCCAGAATACTCAAAGGCTTTTTGAGATTTCCTCTGAAAATAATAATGAGATATTACAGTGAATGTGCTTCTTAGTTTCTTGATTATTATAATCTCTCTTGTTCATTTAAAGACAGAAAATCCTGTGCCTTCACCAATTGGCTACTTCTGCTTGTGATATGTATGCTCAGCTCTTGGCTGCTTCATGTGCTCACAGGGGTGAGGAACTCAGAACAGCATAAGGTTGAACACAGTGGAAGTTGTGGCCACTAAGGTTCTGCAGAGGAAAGCTCTGATGACAGCAGTGAGAGTTGCAACAGAGAATGGAGACAGAAATGGGATAATGCCAGCATGGAGACTGTGTAAAACCAAGAAACTGCATTGCAAGTGGTTCCTGGACTGGTCTGTCATCTCTCCATTTGCTCTCTGGGTGAGAGAGGAGAAAGCTCACGGGTGCAGGAGCCGAATGCAGTGGAACCCAGGAAAGCACAGCCCTCCCGCCATGTGCCTCTCCAGTTGTACACTGCATCTGGGGTAGACTTCCTCTCAAGCACTGAAGCATGGGGACTTTTCTCTGAAATGCAGCAATGTCATGTGGGGAATCGTACAAAACCTCTGCCCTCGATTTGTCTGCCTTTTCCTGCAGAAAATGCTGAGTAAAAACATGGATGGCAAAAATACCCCCAAACCCAAAGAAATCTCACAGGGAATTTGAAATGGTTGCCAGAGTGCAAAGGTGACAGTTACTATTGGTCAAGAGTTATGCATCCTTTTAAAGCAAATGCCTTTGTCTACAGTAAAATGAAATAAAAAGAATTGACCTAAATTATAAATAGCAACATGAGACAGGATGTATTCTGTGAAAGCTTTGTCCTTCAAAGATACTGAAGAGGTGCCTGCCCAGCATCGTACATCATGGAAACACATCTTCTTAAAAACTGCTAAGGTGATATTTTAGTCAGAGAAAAACTGCAAATTATCAGTCTAAGAAAACAGTAAACAATTACTGCTTCGCAAGACATTTAAGAACAGGAAAGCAGTAACTGCTGTTGCTGGGTTTGTACATTTGTTTTTCCCTGTGGATGGAAAGAAAACCAGATTCCTCCAATTCCTCCTTACAGTAACTTCACCTCTGTTGCAGGTGTCATAATGAGTGTCAAGTTGAAGCCATGAGCTGGAATAATTGGAGCTCCTCTTTCAAAGGGATAGGTAAACAGCATCTCTGGCTTTTGTCAGACCAATCTAGAAACACTTTTGGTTGGAGCGTGTGAGGCTGCAAATGATGAAGTTGCCGCTGACTGTGACCTCTCTTCAAGGCTGTTCATTCCTTTTGTGTGAAAAAGGAGCTTTGTAGAAAACATGGAAAACTCTTAGCCATGTTTTTTCTCCTGGTAAGGAAAAGAAGTTTTCACAAACATTGCTCACAGAACTGACATTTTTCATCTTTGTTTTGACCTTAACACAAAATTTGTTTGGGGAAAATCAGAAGTTACTTTTGTCCAGTGTTCACAGCAATTAGGCTCCTCAGCAGTGTCTCACCTCACCCCTCTCTTTTGGCCTATTTCTCCGAACCCAGAACTTCACAGAGCTCAAAACCAGCTATTCAACTGTGTAAAACTGAGTATTAAACTGAGTATTAAAAGCAGGGCATCATAGTTCTTCATCTGAAATCATAGGTAGGAAAAAGACTGCAAGGGCAAGGGCCCTGCTTCCAGCTGCTCTAAGCATCTGCACTCAGTGGCTCCAAAAAAGGCATTTCTCTGGAAAAAACTGATTCTCCAGATGACCTCTCATAAGGAGAGTGGGTACAAAGCCACCAAAGACAAAGAGGTGACATGGCTGCTGTGTGACTTGCACTTGCAAAGTGTGGGCACATCCAGGCCTAGAGAAAAATTACGGGCATGGGCTCAGTCCTTTGCATTGCATCCATCAACAACAGTCTGTGCTATGGTTTAGTTAGATGAGCGCTGCACCCCAAATCTTTCTTTCTAACCTCTCAGAGCTTCCCCATCACTGATCTATTTCTAAACCTACTCACTAGTCCAAATATACGTGTTCAACACTTATGACTTCGTTCCATGCTGACAGTCCTGCACTAGCATGTTCACTACAAGTTGCATCAGCTACCTGCAGCGCAGAGGCTGGGAGATGCTCATGAAGCCAAACTTTCTCCAGGCCCTGGTGTCCGCTCAGCCTCTCCCATCCCACAAAAGAAAAGCAATTTTTATTTTCACAGTTCTACAGTTAGGCAGGAGGGGAGTGAGTGAGGGCAGGAAAGAACAGAATAGGTGAGAAAGAAGTGGAAGCCAGTATTGCTGCTGAACTCATCATGAATTTTAACATGGCTTTTGCTCTGGGAGCAATGCTGATTTTGAAGTGGTAGAGGGGATATGTTCTCTGTCTTTCTCCTTTTTATCCATAGTCAGAGCACTGCTGTAGATAAAAAGAGGTGACATGCCAGCTGAAGGCAGATGCCACCACTCCTTTAGCTATACCATCTATCCTTTCAAAGAAAGCAAGTATAAAAAGAAGGGATTTACTCTAGTGAGGGCCCTTAAAAGCTGGTTTGGCTGGGGCTTGACAATACAAAAGACAAAAAAGCTACAGAAAAGATACTGATGTGATAAGCTACGGCCAAATCTCCTTTCTGCTAAGTTATGTCTTAGCAGTAACAGCATCAAGGAAGGAAGGAGCCTACAGGGATTTTAAGAGAATTCAACTTGACAACCCTTCTGAGAACATTAACACTTTCCATTTCCACCTGTTTATCTCATCCTCACCTCTTGATGCCCTTCTCCATTTGCCAAATACCTCCATAAAATCCAAAGATAACACACACGCACCCTGATTTTGCAGCATTTGCAGGAAAGCTGATACATCAACAAGAAAACACAAGTTCTTTTTTTCTCAACAGTACAATTATTCTATTTCTGTACACCTTCATTTACAGGTTGCAAGTTCTTCAGTGCAAGAGCCTGGTTCATTAAGGACCTTGTTTTGTGCTCTTTACTTTGACAGCAGTTAATAAATAATGGCATGCCTGAGTTATAGCTGCAATGGGAATCAACACTGAATTTCTAAACTCCAGTGCAATCACACAGATAATGCCATGCTGTCAATTCACACTGAACATGCTAATTGTATTTTATGCAGCTTTCAGTATAACTTTGCTAAATTTAAATGTACCTGCCATTTCAAGAGCAGCATTGGGAAAATATGCTTCATAAAAAAGGAAATAAGGAAATGCCACAACAGATACATACTCATCATGTTAGCCTGGAACAGGCCCCTTCAAGTCCTGTATCTCAGAACAAGTGTTACACAGGACTGTCAGACTGTTCTCTCTCTACTCGTTTTTTTTTGTAGCCATCAGTTATCCATTTGTAATTATGTGAATCATGAAACTCACTGACAATTGTACAATCTTTCCTTACCTGTTTTGCTTTATTCAACATGTTCTAGAGATCACTACGTGTTGCATCCTACCAGCACTAGATTTGATGGTATCCATACCATCCAGCACCTAGCTTGACCAGCCAATCTCCCTTGGCTCGATGAGCAGTAAATGGAAAGTGGCAGGAACCTTCCCTGAAGCCAGTTCAGAGCAAGAATCAAACTGCGGGAGCTCGCAGTCATCTCTCCTCAAGGCTTTAGTGGGCCCCCAACACAACATAAACTTCCTGACTGTCTCTTTAGTCAAATGCAGCTCAGCCTTTTGCTTCAAAAATTTCCTATGCAGCAAAGACCTAGGGGCAATACGGTTTAGGGGCATTTCAGCTTTTTCATAATTAAAAGTTAAACTATGAAGCAGCCTGGACCTGCTCAGTATGAAAACAGGGTTAAGGCAGAACTACTGAACCTCTGCCTTCAATGGCTGACTGGAATCCACTGTGTTCCTCTCACCAGACACAGACAGGATCCCCTCACGTTTTAGGAGAAAATTATTAGAAGGCACCTTAGTTATCTTTATAACAGCTCACTCCTATTAAATCTGACATCAGACACACACCACAAAGTCACACAGCAATCTGTGTGAAACACTAACGAGAAGAAGGACCAGACCCAAACAGCATTACAGTTCACAAGGGCTTATACAGAGCAGACATACAGAGGAGTGAAGGAAAAGAAAAAACCCCAAAAACCAAACTACCAAACCCCAAAAAAACAACCCCAAAACAAAGACCTTTCTTTCTATTGAAATTACTAGGTTTAGAATTGTTCAAAGAATCACCGTCAAAAGTATTAGCAAGAATAGTTGTAATATGAATTTATAAAAGGGTGACTAAAAGTTTGATGGCAAGGTTCACTCTATTACTTGCTATATGAGTGTAACAGACAAGGGAAAATAGCTAAATTGAGCTAAAATGATTCAGGCTGAAGACAAAGAAAAACCCTCCCAATGAGTTACGAGGTTGAGAGTGGACCCCCTTGCTTTGCAGACTCCTGATGGAGCTTATACGTTGCTAGGTTCAATCTTAGCCTCAGACTTGGACAGTGGTTAGAAGTTCCCCTCCCTGTTCACTTCAAATTTCACAGTCGGTGAGGGTTGAGCCTCAAGGAATGGGGAGTCTTCAGCCCACACTGCATCACCAGCTTTCAGCATCTGTCCTCTGAACCTCGTAAACTTGAGAGTTCATGAGCTCTGAGAGACTCAAGAGCTCAGAAATGAGTTCTGTCCACTCGGAGGGACATGATTGGTCACAGGCCAGCGTCGTCCAGGATAGCTCAAAGGGCCTCTCTTATGATCACTGTATACAGGGCTGCAAGATGGTTGGCTTTAGTCTTCAGTCAATTTCAATCCTCGACACAATCTGAGTCTGTAGTTACTGGAATTTTCAAAATTCCAGTAACAATGGTATCTTTCTGCTAGGGCTATGACCAAGGTGAGGAATGTTCCAAAGCTGTCAGGGAATGACTGATTATTCCTGCTCTCACTTCCCACCTTGGCCAGGCAATGGGAGTTCATGATATGGTCACTGCTACTCCCACCTTAGCCATGCAGGAGTTCCTGGTACAGTCAAGGGACGCTTCACCACTCAACTCATTATACACAGCCAAATGCCCAACAGAACTCCTGAGATGGCAGAGCAGTCCAGAGGAGGGGGGTGGAAATGCACCACAGGCTAACAGCAGATGCATAAATGACGAAACAAGGGGGTTGGGTAGGCACATCTCTGTGTTGGGTTTCTGGATCCCAAACCAGGAAAAGAAGTTTGTGCCTTACAGCAGAACTGATCTGCTGAAGGAAAAAAGGCACAGTGGAAACCAAAAACACTCACCGCCTCTTGGCATTGCAGAGGGTACCACAAGTTAAATATTGTGTGATCGTTTCATTCAACTGTTCATTCACTACTGTAAGATTATTTCAGCAGTAGGCATGGTGGGAGTATACTCATTCTGTGCAGAGTCGTAGGAATGTGAATTCAACAGTCAAAGCAGCCATTTAAAATGATACTATCCTCATTTTGTACACCTTCAGAAAAGACTGCATGACTTCAGGTATAGTCTGCCTAGCCACAAGTATTCATTTATGTCCTAAAATAGTCTTAGCGCTAAAAATCAAAGTGAAATACACTGTTCTTATCTACTGCTTTTTTTTTTTTTAGTGATTAAGTACCAAAATCTCTCATCAACTCTGTTAACTGCGGCATGCATCAAGTGACTGGCTGCTCTTTAAAAAAAAAATAAGTAAAAATCTGTGATAATTTTTAAATATTAGAAGTCTTGACATTTGTTTGGAAGATTTTGTAAATCCCATAGTTCTAGGGAGTCCTCCAGCAAACCTGTTTATGAGGAAGAGAAATATCAAAGTGTATTTTAAACATCAAGTATCAAACTAGATCTTGCTAGATCTTGCATCAAAATGTTGGTAAATCCAAGGAAGATCTGAGTGTTCAAAACGTTGCATTCCACATGTGATCAGCTGAAGCGCAGATTAAATCTTTTGAAGAACTCTCCCTCTGGTGGTTAAAGAGGGAATTCATTTTTTTTCTAGAAATCTGTTGACTCTCCCAGCCATGTAAAAATAGACTGTTCAAGTCTTTCTAAATAAATATTCTCTATAGAAGTCAGACGAGGTGCAAAAAGCCTCGTACTATTGTGAGCTCCACATGCTGCCTACCTGTAGTCTGGAATACAAAAAACCCAACCAAACCCAAACCAAATCCAAAGGCCAAAGCCAAAACCTCAGGTATCAGTCTCTTCTCACTACTCACAACTGGTGTGAGTTCCAGCAGACTGCCGAACACAGTATTTTGGATTTTAAAAACCAACCATATCACAGCCATAATCAGTTATAAACATACAGCTGAAATTACCTTTGAATTTTGTCTTGCTGTGCTAGTACTTTAGAAAGTGAATTTGGTTAGCTGAGTTTTAAAGTGCAAGTTATTTAATTCAAATCATCATTAAAAATTGATTTTTAGATCACTACTGAAGAGACAAGTGCAGATTTTAGCTGAAGAGCTACCATATTACAACTAGTGAGAGCTTAACACCTTCAGAAACCTGGTGAGTTTCAGAGGGCATGAGTGCAAACTCAGGGGAAGACAGTCTTCCCTTTGCATTTTGTAATACATAAACCACATAAATCACTATTACTATTAGGTAAGCAAGGGCTCAGGGTCCTCAGGTTAGTGGGATACACAGCTTTAAGTTCTAAGTCAAAAGTTCAAATACAGACCAGTATTGATAAAATTGCAAGTTTTTCAATGATTTGCTCATGCCAGCCCAGCTGTGGCAAATCACCTCCACACGTGCAAGGCCAACGTATTGCAATCAACCTCTTAACATAACTGCATGTCTGGTAGACACAAATGTGAGTGAGGAAGCTGTTTCAGCATACCACTGTTGCCTGCCACAGCGATGAAGAATTCAATTTTTCAAATCTACAAGTAAAGAAAACCCCTCAAACCAAAACTAGAAACTCCCAAAGCTTTAAAGAATTCCAACAGTTCTCATGATTTGTTTCTGAAGACAACTTCCCCAATACAATCTCTGAAACCCCAGTGACTGAAACCAGGTGCTACTTTAAATACTAAAAGGGACACTCTGGAACCTGCATCAAGCACCAAAACTACTTTAGTATGAAATAAGACGATTCAGAGTGATGCCTGTGATCAGCTGTTAGAACACGTATGCAGAATAGCCACGAAATATGCTGTTTCTACCGACTATTCTCTTTCTTTATCCCAAAAACTGTTTAAGAAGCGAAGTCTTAACACAGTTCCACTGCTGACAGAATTTTGCAAACTCATGACCAGAATTTTGCTTCTCAGGTCTGCCCCAGAAAGCCTATGGGAATGCCTGTACAGAATGGTCCACTGGATTTTTGGAGACCAAATACATTCATCTTGTCATCGAAAATTGAGCCTTATGGTATTAAGTCATGTGACCCTGGAATGGAATACAAGGCCTTTTAAACCAAAACACACAGTATATATGCCAGACAGTCTGCTTTCTATCAGACTATAAATTCATTGAAGAGGACTCACAGTTCCCCGTTTCTCAGATTACACTTGGCAGAATTTAGGATCCAAGTACAACACAAATGACACCAGCTTTCAGCAATGCAGGTTTGCTGTCCTTCAAAAACAAACACACCAAAAAATCTTCCATCCATTTAATCAAGAAGTCCTTTCCTGTTACATTTTTTAAGAGATATAAATCAGACCTGACCTTACTAATCTGGGCTCTACTTGTAACAGGTTAAAACTGTCACTACCGTAAGATGACAGACTTGGGACATGGAGATATACTGGCTATGGTCAATTCTTAATGTAAAAGTAATGGGTACAGAAATACAGAAATACAGTCTTTTTAAAGTGTTNGACCTTACTAATCTGGGCTCTACTTGTAACAGGTTAAAACTGTCACTACCGTAAGATGACAGACTTGGGACATGGAGATATACTGGCTATGGTCAATTCTTAATGTAAAAGTAATGGGTACAGAAATACAGTCTTTTTAAAGTGTTTTTTTTTAATTAAAAAAACATTTGTCAAACATGATGAGTATTTACAAAGTATTGAGCCTTTCAATTCTCTTATCAAAACCTGCTGAACACAGTACACAAAAGTAGGATATTATATAAATCTAAGATATAATAAAATTTATGTGATTGACTTAATAAAAATTACACCATCTCCAAAACAGGAAAGATAAAATATAAACCAGCACAGCTTGAACTGAATACGCAGACTTCTAATAGATTCATTAGAGACAGCCTTTCAGTAGTTACCTAACAATCTAGTAACTGATGCTAGGTCAAATCAATTGTTCGCCTGTTGCATGTAAACTGTACATACAAGATTTACAAGTATTTTCAAAGGCTCATTCTTAGTCTTTGGAAAGATGTTAGAATTAGCTCAATGCAACTGGTGCAATCCTTCTGTCTAGGAATGTTTCTGTATCAGGACTTTAACTGCCTGCTCAAAAGAAATATAACTCTCCTGCAACAATAATAGTAATAAGGCAGAACCCAAATTCAAAAGGCCATTTTCTACCAGGCCAAACTGAGTGTTCTTTTGTATCACAGACAGACAGAAAGTAAAAATCCAGAGGATTCAAACCAGAATAGGGAGCAGAATATTGTAAACTCTCCAGAAATCCATGCATTTGCTTGCAGAGGACCTTCACCCAGTGCTCTCAGAGAAAGACAAAATATACCCCATCTAGTGTCTGGTATCGATAGCTAAGATAACTGGCATACACAGAGTAAAGACAGCTTCATTATGCAAAAGAAAATGAAGCAGAAGTCTGCATGTGTACACAGCATACCAGATTTCAGATCAGATAATGTTTCACCTTGATCAGTAACAGAAAGAAGCCTTCATCTCAAGGCCAGAACAATGCTGCATTTCACTGTGTTACTGGCAAAGCAACATTAACAGGCACTTGGCTAGGCTGCTGTGCGGGTGACCCATTATTGAGAGGTTGTTGTGGAACAGCAGCTGATTCCACTTTGCTGATGTGTGTTATGAAGCGTAACCGAAGTTTCAGAGCTGGTCTTAGATTACAAATTATTTTCTCAACCTGTTAACAAAAAAAGAAAAAAAAGAAAAAATAAAAAAAGAGACAGACATGCACTGAGTAAAACAGGAGTATGCTGACATAATGTCATTACACAAATGCCACATTAGCACAATGAAAAAGATACAGTAAATAGCAGTATTTATGTTAATATTTTATTTATCATGCCAACTTTTTTTGTTAACTAACCTTAAAAACCTTTCCCTAGTGTAACAGTTGGAACCAAAGCTTTGCAAAACAATTCACACAACTGGCACTTATAAAAGTGCATACTCTTATAAGCTAAACTTAAATTGTGTGAATGATTTTTCACTGAACATGGATGCATTCTTGCTTTCGTCACATGTTAAGTTATATGAATGAATCAGAAATTAGGTAAAAACTTGGAAGATATATAGATTAGTATGAGGAAAAGGTAGGAAACATCAGTAGCTTTACTTCTAGTGACTGCTTTAATAATACTTCTTAGAGGACTGTCAAACTGTAGCTTAAATCTCAGGCTACAGAAATCAGCCTTGAAATCTGAGATATTCGGTCCAGTGCATCTAAAGCTTTCTTTTAAATGTGCAGAAGTGCAGCAACTTCCTAATTTGTATATAGAGACCAGTCAACTGTTAAGCATTTTGTTGTAGTGCTATCTATGAATATAATTCATAAAAAGATTAAATTTCTATATGGGAAGAAAGATAATGAAAGTATCGATAGCTACTGCTCACTTACTTGGTCTTTCACACTGTCACCTGTAAACATATACTTCATGTGATACAAGAAGTCACATATAGGATCCATGTAGTTCAGGTGGGAGCTGTACCGATCTGCATTCAGGAGCATTTCATAAAATGCCACTCCAATCTGTTTCCACAGATACAAAAAGCACCCCAAATGAATACAGGTTTTAAAATGCTTTAGAGTAGAAATACACCTAAACAATGTAATAAAAAAATGTACTGCTTTTTAAGTATCTGTGATTCCTAACCATTTACTTTTTTACAAGGACAAATGGGCAAGTCTAACTCAACCCACTGTGCTTAACTAAATGATCTCATTTTCCCAATTTAACTTCCAGTGAGTGCAGTAATAGTATTGTGGTACTTGGTGCATAATTACTGCGTAAACATCACTGACTGCAATATGGTTTGAGTAAGTGCCAGAAAATTTGCAACAGTATTGCTCAATAAATAACCAGGAAAAGTTTAGCACAAGATTTGAATCTTCTTGAGAACAAGACATTACAGTTTACAGCATTCAGCTTGTACCTAGCCTCTGGTGAGATCTTCAGGGTACAGTGCATTTTAATGGTTCAAGCATTCTCTACATAGAGTTTAAATATGGCAGTCTGAAACTTGTGACTTAAATGACCATGTACAAAGTTCATGACAGTTGTTGTCTACTCTGCAAACAGCAACTCCTCACAATGTCTTCACACTGAAATCAACTCCTCACAAAGAAAAAGGAGATGGGAATGTTAAGAAGTATGGAAAGACATCAGCATACAAATTTTCCTTGTATTTTTGCTCAATCCAGAGAATGCAGGCACAGAAAAGATTTCCTTCCTGACAGAGGAAAGAAGAAACCAGTCAAAGCAATACTTGCTAGCGATTTCTAGTATTATACAGTAACCTGTAAAATGCTACTGAACCATGTATGAACAGTACTTTCCGTTGCTCTCCAGTACTTTTCTTTAAGCACTGCTTTATGAAACTTTAGAATTATGTTTATTGTAGCTTCAAGACAAAAAAAAAAAGGCAAAACAGAAAAAAAAAGGAGAAAAAAAGACATTTGTAAAGAACTGTACATGTATTTTTTGTTTCATACTTCCAAAGTATACTTGAAAAGAACCAGAAAAAGCTGTAAGTCAGGAGTAAAACTTACNCTTTAAAATTATGTTTATTATAGCTTAAAGAAAAAAAAAAAAAGGCAAAACAGAAAAAAAAAGGAGAAAAAAAGACATTTGTAAAGAACTGTACATGTATTTTTTGTTTCATACTTCCAAAGTATACTTGAAAAGAACCAGAAAAAGCTGTAAGTCAGGAGTAAAACTTACGGAAGTACGTAAACTAGTACACAGAACCATTGGCATGTGATTATTTATCTACCTCATACATTCTTACAGTATCCTGTGCTCATGATATATCCAAAACCACAGGAATAAAAGTTACAGATCTTCTCCCACTGTGTATACATCCCTGCACTTCTTGACTTCTTCACAAATCAATGTTTGCAAACTAAGTATTTTAGAATGAACTGGGGGCGACAGGCAGAGTTGCAGCACAGAAACCAATGGGAGTCAAGATGCACACTGGACGTACAGGCTTTGTGTATATTTAATGACAGCACAGGTCTTTAAAGACAGGATTCTCAAGTTAAGTTCTTCTTTCTAGAAGCATCTTTGCTACCTCCTGCTTTTCAGCTTATCTACCTACTGGGTGGCTCCAGTTCTTTTCTCCTCCCCTACCCTTATCCACACTGATAGGAATGCTCCTCCAATCTCACAATTCAGCTTTTGTGTACTTCCCTCTCATGACTTTAAAACAAGCAGTAAGTCTGATCCATATTTTGCATGCAGTTTAGGGGCCAAAGAAAGCATGTACTGCTTCCAATTCTGGGGATGTATTTCTTCTTTGGGTTTAGAAAAAGTGCTAAGTGTTTTATCCTGAACCAAGGTGACAATATTTCAATTAACTGGGTAGCTGAGTACCACCTCAGCAACTCAGATCCTTGGAAGTACTGTTTACCCTGCAGAGAATTTAATTCTGAATGTTTATGAAAAATCTTCTGTCAGATACTCCTTTATATTATAGCTGCAAAGCTAAAATAACATATACTTCATAAAGGAGACCAAGAGCTACACTTTACCTCTATCATGCACCGTGTCCTCTCCTGCTGGAATCGTTGTAGAAAAGGACCAACAAGATGGTAAACATAGAGTAACTGGAACTCTGTTTTCACTATGGGTATCAATACATCTGTGAGGAACCTGCAGTATTTCAAGACACTTAGTACTTAAGTGGATTTTTTTTTTTTTCCACATTTCCAGGCATCATTACAACAGCCAACAACTCTAAACTCAGCAGAATGCTACACACAGTCAAAAAGCTGTCCTCTGATGTTTTAATGCTAGCCTCAAATCAAAGATCAGGATTGAGGGACATACCTCATACCACCTTAACTTTGTTCAGTATTTTAAGACTTTGTAAGTGAAGTGCATTAGTTCTCTTATTAATGTGGCCCTGGGGAAGGTCTAATCCACTTTTTATTGAAGCAGTTACTCTTACTTGCTTTAATGACTAAGTGGACCACTATCACATCCTTCAGTCAGCAAAGCATCTCAACTTGTGGTAGAGGGAATTTGCTAGAATTAAGGATATATTTAGTGATTACAGCTGACACTTTACAAATATGCTACAGCCAAAGGTTTAATAAAAGTTATATTAATCAAAGCATGAAAGCTAATAAAGATGAAAAAGGCTTATTAAAGATACTCTAAATGAAAGCCCCAAAGCTTACGGGTAACAAAGAGTGCTCAAAAAAAACCTGTGATCTATGTGGTGAGTTTTGAAGCTCCCCTGTACATATTTACTGATGCAAGTGCTGGAGGTACAGCTCTGTTACCTACAATATGCGTGGAATTTAAAAGACAAATTAAATCATCAAATATCATTACACTTACTTAGGGATGAGAGAAAGCTGTCCAATGCTAGAATGATGCCAGACAGCATGTGCCAAAGCCAAAGTGTAGCTACAACTCATCTCAGAATATGACTGGTGACATGCTGTGAAGTCAAACAGCTGGAATGGGTAACCAACCCACTCTGTCTCTGATGTCAAGCTGGGACTGTTGATAACGCTCACAATGCGATCATGGAGAACAATCCAGTATGGCTCCTGGAAAAAAACAGAAGGTGAAAGTGCTTCCAAGAAGAACACTATCTGGGACAATGCCTCCTCAACATTTTCTGCTATTAGTGCATTTCTAAAATGTTTCTGACCACAAGGTAGTTTATAACCCTGTCTGACAAACACAGGAATTAAGAAGCACAATACTGCATCCATGTTAAGAGATGTGGTATACTCGAGGTTATGACGTTATCAAGACACATTTCATTCATTTAATTATTTAGTTAGCTAAAATAAAGTTCTAAAAAAGAAGCAGCACTGAGGCAAAAAGCCCTAATGGAAGAAAGGAGAATTTTCTGAGGCTTCTACCTGCCAGGACAAGACAGACTGAAAATCCAAAGATGGAAACAAGGAAAAAAAAAAAAAAAAAAAAA
>NDXB01000640.1:15215-33601 GCA_002631895.1 Agapornis roseicollis | reverse complement strand
AAAAAAAAAAAAAAAAAAAAAGGTACAAAAGTTAAAGAATATAGATGAAAATGCAAGGAGAGGGAACAGGAAGAATAATAAAAAATGTAAAAATAATAAGGACGAAATCCATGACAGCTTTTTTCCAAGAAGACAAACATATACTGTTGGGGAAGAAAAGTCACAAGGAAAGGATAACGGTTTCAGATACAAGCAACAGATAAGCAAGATCAAAATTACTCAAGGAATCCCGGTCAAGTACAAGAGACATTATACTCAGAAGATCAAAGTTTCCACTTATACATAAACCCTGATACTGCACATACTTGCTCATGCAGCTTTAGGCATGTCTCATTTACATGATTTAAGGACATGCAAGTACAAGGATTAACACAAAATTAGCATCAGAAGCCTTACAGATCTTATTTCATAGCTCCAGTTCGCAATTCTATACACAGTATTTAAACATGTTTTCAAATAGGAGTGATCCATCACATTTCAAAGTAGCCTCAAAACTTACTGGAAATTCAGAAAACCCTGTCAATTTTTCCATGCTGGAGGAGTAGATGTTTCTCAAATACACAAGCAGCCTTCTGAACAGCATTCTGCAGAGTCTACATGCTGGCTCTAAGTTCTTAGAACATACTCTAGAAAGATGATAAACCTTACATGGAAGCAGAGGGTTTTTTCATTTTAAAATACAACATATTGACTCACTGGTAAGGCTGTGATGATTAATCCAATTGCATTCATCCAAGCTGTGATATTCTCTCTTGGCACCAGGGGCTGACTGGAGAAACAAAGATAACTAAAGCTCTGAATTTCATAATTGCAATTTGTGCTTCTAGTGCACCTAAAGACAAAGTGTACTCATGCAAAGAACATTTCTCAAGTTGAGAAAGCTATAAAACATATACAAGTAACTTTGTTTCGGCATGATTTTGTGTTAGCAGCATGTTTTCCTCAAAGGCTCTTATCACACTGTTCTTTAGATTGAATAGGCATCAGCGTTTAAGATGAGCTTGTCCTGTTATTGACTCCAAAATAGAGCTAACAATAATATATTACTAAGCTGAATAGGCTGAAACCAAACTCCTTCAGTTTGACATTGATCAAAATGGCATCTGAATCCCTGTGATAATACCAGGTTCTTCCTTTCACTTCAGGTATTTTCATAGTGGCTGAGCAAAAAACACAGCTGTGGGTCATACTTAACACACCATGACAAAAGGTTAGCCTTGGCACACTACTCTGTTTCAAGTACCTCTGATTTTACATTAGTATCAACAGGATTCAGAGTCCTGCCAATGCTTCCTGCTTGCTTCTTTGCATTCAAAGATGCTGTGATATTAAATGATGAAATCTCCTCCCAGCACAGCTGAAAGAACAACAGACTTTTTCAAGCCTCTCTCCACTGAACCCACTGGGTCAAGTTCTTTGGCCGTGTGAGGTCTCCCCTCTATCTTTTAAAAGGTATCACACACACAGTCCGCTACAGCACAGAAATCTAACATTTGAATTTTCTGTTTCATCCCCGTAGCCACCTTCTCAAAACCATCAAAGAATCATAGAATGTTCTGGATTAGAGACCTTACAGATTCTAGTACCAACCCCCATGCCACAAGCATGGACACCTTCATATATAAATTTTTAAGTATTCATACTTAATTAAAAACTTATAAAAACCTAAGAAAATGAGTATCACAGACTACCTTAACAATGGATTAATAATGTACCTCTGTGTTGCATATTGCAGAAAACAGTTTCAGAAAGCCAACATACCTCTTCAGCACAACATTCAGTAATTCATTGCCCACATCTTTCCCTGAAACAGTCAGAGCCATGAGCTCAACACAGGTAACATGGAGAGCATGGGCAGCTGGGTTAGGAAACTCGTTGAATCTCCAGTCACAATTTGGAAATGGACCCGGTGATTTGCCTGCCATAGGTGACAATGATTAAGGAAAAAAAAGGTGCCCCAATACAGACTAGTGTAAGCAGAACACTGCCTCATACTAAACTGAACCAAAACGTAAGTCACTGAGAACAAATAAACCAACTGCATCTCATAAACACAAGACATATAGACAAAAGTATGAATACGAGACAATGATACTCCACTTTCCCAACCAAGACTTAACTCATTTGAGCTACACAAAGAAAAGATCTCTGAACATACTGTTAACATTTGCATAAAAGCAGGGGTTTGTATGATTTTAGTTTTCTCTAGAGCAATCTAATAAACTGATTTCAAGTTATACATAAAAGAAAAGAAAGCTCAGGAAGAGGAGTGAAGGAAGACACATAACATGCAGAAAACTGGTCAACTCCAATAAAGCTCACACAGAAAGAAGATAATATCCTGGGAGATTACACTGGTACTAATCTCTAGAACACAGATGGACAGATTCATTAGCTATTTCCACAGAAATTTAAATCAGCAGTAGTCTTAACTATAAAAAATTATAAAAGGCAACAATTAAGAACATGTAGTTTGTGTTAAAAATGTAACATAGAATAGTTAAGGTTGGAAAGGACCTTAAGATCATCTAGTTCCAACCCCCCTGCCATAAGCAGGGACATAACTTCTATTTTTACTTCCTAAAAAAGAGATTTTGAGCTGTTGCTAACACCACATATCCTGATCTTCAACTAGACATAGTTATATACCATCTTACATGTGGCACTGCTTACAATATTTTATTCTTAGTAATACTGATAATAACATTAAGGAAAAAAAAGTAGCCTCATTTTCTACATTTTTTTGTTAAATGTAGAAATACTCATTTCTACATTTATGTACCCATGCTTTGTATCAAGCTGATTTTATGTGGCAATTAGAATTCAATTTGGAATACATAAACATCAGTAGTTGTATTTATAAGTGATGCATTAAACAGTGAGACATTTATAGAGCTGCACTGTTCTCTGTTTTCACAATACCTTTCAAGATGTTTTACCACACACTGCCTGTGTAGAATAATTTTTAAACAAGAACACTGCAGTAATCTAATATGAATTTTGACTTATTTAAATTTAAGCAGGTAAATAACGATTCCCAGCTTTACTTCATATCTGAATAGATGAAAAATGAAACTTTACATTCTGATGAAAAGAAGCTATAAGACATAGGTACAAGTTATTTAATGTAAACTTTAAAAAGGATATTGTCTACTAGTCTTCCAATGAGTTTGCAATAATAAGTGTCATCAGGAACCCATGGGTTTTCTTCTCGGGCATTCATAGCACATTTGAGATAAGTATCACTTAGACACCAGCCTAGTGGGCGATTATCTTTGAGAGAGCCAATAATGGCATGAACGAGTTTTCTTTTGAGGTTTGTGCGCTCTCTGAGATGCATCTCATAATAGTGAAGAGTGTTGTAAAGGTAAGTCACCGGACGGTCTACCAAGAAGAAATGGAAAACAACAAAGATCAGAAATAACTTCTAGCATCGCTATTATCTTTATGGTGGCAAACATAACAGTCTGTAAGAATATGTTATATGTATTTTAAGAAAGCATATATGGAATTGATTCACATTCTTCAGTATACAACAGTAATTTTCCATATTTTTTACATACACTTCAATGTGTGCGCAGAAAGGCAGAAGTTGAGCAAAGACAGTATTACTAACAGTTTGTTTCTTAATTATAAAACTAACATATTTGTAACTAAACTGTCCCAAACATCTCTTTGTATAAAGGTATTAATGCATATCTAGAAGAATTTAGGCATAAAGTCACAGAAAAGAGAATACTGTGAATTGTCTGGGCATAACATAGCAATGCCATCTACACAAAAAACTCATCAGAAAGGTGCTGTTATAAAAGTGCTAAAAAAAACAGATATTTGAATCTTTAGTAAGGACAGATGAAAGAACTGCTTTTTAGCTGTTTCAGTCTTGGTAACAGAAAGTTTGCTAGAACACAGGTCCAAGTACTTACAACCAGAAGGTAATGAAAGGCAAAGTTGTAGAGGAAGCATGAATTAGCAAGAGCTACCCGAGTAAAAGTTCACTGTTATTAGGCTGAAATTCACAAAATAAGGATTTTACTTCTCTATGGAAATGTACATGGGGCTTGCAGGATCGGAAAGGCTTCAAACGCTGTCATAGTAGATAAAAATTACAAACATAGAACAGAATGAGGGCAACAGGAATAAAAGTCTATATTCACAGGTAACTTACCATGGAATTTGTATAAACCTCCCAGATGATCCAATAAAGTTTCTAGTGATTTGGACACTGGAAGCAATTCCAGAAATCTATGGATTACAATGTCAAACACTGGCAGAAAGCGCAGGCACACATTTCCAAAATAAATTGGTAGGTACTGGGGCTGGATCTGAACTGGGGGATTGACTTGCTCTGCTAAGCCTTCAAAATACAGCTTTTCAGGATATTTCTGGAGAGAAAAAAAATCCAAAAAATCAAAAGCCTTTCCTCAAAAGCAATGCATTAAGCATCCAGCATCTACATTACTCTAAAAAGACAATTCATAGCCCTCATTATCTTGCATGACTGCAGTGAGATGATTTCACTGCAAGGCTTAAGAAGAAAGTTGAAGGAAATTCAACTCTAATTATTTAGTTATTAAACTATTAGATAACAACTCCACCAAACAAACAAACAAACAAACAAAAACGCCAGCAAAACAAAACAAAGTTTCACCACCACTTAAAGTGGGCATAAGAGAACATTAAGCACCCCAAGGCAAAGCTGAAAGCAGCCAGTGCTTATGTGTCCCTTACCAAGTATTGTAAGAGAAACCCCAAGGGAAAATCAGCACTGCTGAAAGCTTCTGTATCATATACTAAATCAGAACACTAGAAATAGTAACTCCAGGGGAAAGAACTAGACTGCACTCAGATACCAGACAAGTACAGCTGAAGGCTGTGCTTAGTGTTTTACTTGTGACTGAAATTTCTACGTGTCAGATGGGGTCTATGTCAGAGCACTTCCCAGGCAAAGATAATCTGCTTCCCTGCTACCCTTATGCTTTTAGGGACTGTTAAGACACTGCATGGCTAAAGCAGAAGGCTAATACACACCAAATAGCTTCTGGATCAGAACCAGACTGCATGTGTTTAGCTACACAACTTTGCTTGTATTTACTTATCTCAGTGTTGATCTATCTTTTGACAGAATGCTGCACTGGCTCATTCTTTTCTAGTTAGCAGAAGCCACTATGTTACAGCAGCCTTCAAATCCTAGCAATTCTCTTCCCTAACATAACAGGATTATCATGCTCTTGCCACACAGGAGATGGCAGCTTCAACTATTAGGAGAAAATGTAGGTTTAGCTATTCCTATACTCATAAAACACCAGAAAGAACTACCTTTTCACTGATGCACAAAGACTTTCCTAAATGAGTATCAGTAAAACCAAGACTTTAAAATAACTGGATTTAGATGAGCAAGAATGAATCTCCAACCAACTCTTCAGCTGCTTCTATCTTTAAATATCACTGCACAATAATTTTAACATCATTACATAATCACAGTAATTTTTTTTGCAGATATTTTTTATTCTAGCCCAGCTAAATTACAACTGACTAACTCTAAAATTTGATAGAGCTGTCCTGTCATTCACAGAACAAAAGACTCTCTGAATGATCTCAACGCCACAAAAAGTCTTATAACAACAGAATTTTATTAGCTTTGATACCTTGTGATAACTCATATGCTTAGTATGCCAGTCATTCTGCATCCAGTGCTCTGGAGAATTCTCCTTCACAAAATCACTCACTCTGTTTCTGAAATCATTAGGCTTCAGCAAGAGTAACTGAATTATGAAGTAACAGACTTGAGCTTCATTTCCTTCATGACTACGCATAGCCTTAAAAAAAAAAGGATCAGAAAACACAGAATTACAGTTGATGTTGCTGTCTGCTTTATAACCCCTAAACACTGCCTAGCAAATGTGGCTACACATCAGGTGCATCTGCACACAAATTCACACTGAACATAGGGAGTTTCAACTCTATTTTTCAGTTGAAGACACAGAACAGGGGCAGTTTCAGTCATCACTTGTGAGAAGTACCCATCACATTTTTTGTTACATATGCAGAGAGTCTTACAAACTCCCCAATGATAGCACATTCTCCCAGAACTCTAGCTCTCATTTAGCTGTCGATACTCTTACTGAAAGTAATCAATTAATGAAGTTAAAATTGCTTCAAATTTCTGGCCACTCCGATATGTTTGGACTTCAATTTGAAAACCAAACTAAAATTCAAATGAGCTTTAAGTTAAAATCACATTTTAAAATGTAAGAATAATTACTGAAGGAAATTTTCATTCTTGCTAGATGTGTTCTGCCTTACTTTGTAAGATAGCCTGAAAAGACAGAGAAAGCTGTTTCTCTCTTACTTTTCTCATCAAACACACTTAATTCTAAGCAAAGAAAGCATACTCTAATGGGTACAAGATTTTCCATTTGCTTTTGAATCATGTAATGTTCCTACAGAAGTGACTCAAAGCAGACTGCATGAAGAACTGTCATTTTACCTTCTAAGACAATACTTACCAAACACAGTATTAACCTATCCAGTGTTACAATGTTGTATTTCCAAACCATGTCGTTAAGAATCTCAATACATTTATTAAGCTGCTGGCCTCCTGCAGAGGTAGAGAATTCATAGACCAAAAAATCTGCAAATGTCCGGACGTGTGCCACCAGAGCTCTGGCCCCAATTCTATCTAATACTCTAGCAGGGCAGAAGAAAAGAAAAAAAAAGGTAGCAAGCAATTGTTACTGGGTTTAATATTTTTAGCTGGTCTATTTTATAACAGTTAGCGGCGTTTAATACAACTGCCTTAAAAAAAAAAAAAAAAAAAGGTAGAAAACAATTGTTTCTGGGTTTAATATTTTTAGCTGGTCTATTTTATAAAAGTTAGAGGCGTTTAATACAACTGCCTTAAAAAAAAAAAAAAAAAAAGACAAACCCCTCCCTTTATTAAATTAATAACACCCCAAAGCAAAAAAACCCAACTTTATAGCAACAGAATTCCAAAGTATAAATACTAATCAGAAAAAAAAATGCTTCAAGTTCACCAGTTCCTGCGTACAGTATTCTGCTCAGAACCTACACTTTAGTTATGCATTTTTAGTTACACGCCTCCTAGGACAATTCTCTGCAACTCCTTTAATTTCCTGTAGTATGCATTTCGATATAACCATAACATTAAAATACTGGTATTTCATCATCATACAGAAGACTAACACATGAGATCAATATATTAATTGTTGCAACAGACCTAATAATGACTGGAGAGAAAGAATCCATTTTTCACAGCTACAGCTGATGATGCTACTGATGATAACAAGTAAAAAAAGAAATTGTAGGACTACTACTTATGTAGAAAATGTTCATCTTAATCCAACATTTATTTTTTGAAAAAATATTTGGCCTTTACTCATGTTTAAAGGTTAAGGAAATACATGTTTTACATTTCTGGTTGCTATTTCAGATTGCCTGAAATACTGCCTTTACAACTAAACTGGTTAATTCAAACACCTCGCATCCTTGTCTCTTACCAGGAAGAATATGCATTGCAGCCTACTGTGTGGTGTAACCAGTCTTTAACAGTGCACAATTATTATGATATGCTTGCTAACACCTAGCTCCACTCCTTTTTATCCATGCTCTGAATTAATAAAAAAAGCAAAAATCGAGCTGTTAATCCTGTTAATGCACAAGACCTATATCCTCAGAACTGAGAACACTGCTGTAACAACTTTGAAATAGCATATCTTTTAAGCTCACCTGTAGCCAATTTGATTAATGTGATCAGTATCTAACAACATCTTCCACAGGAGACAAAGGAAAAGCGGGGGTGAACCCTGCACAGAAAAGTGTGTTATTATGTCATTCTCCTTGGTCATAGACTTCCACTTTCGGTATTCTTCTTCCACATTCTTCTTCAAGTTAAAACGGCTTTCCTGAGGTACATTATTCTGTTTGAAGAACACCTGAAATAAAGTAGGCTTTGCTGTGACTGAGAGCCTACAATAAAAAAAGTTGAACAGACAAACTTTTACCTGACCTAGCACCTTATGAGTTCCTACTTCCTTGTACAATATAAACCTACCAGATAGGGCTGTGCTTCACCATGACACCACAGCTACTGTTTTGTCACTAACAAAGCTACATGACAAGCTGCCCACAAGAAAAAAGGCTTTTCCAACTTTTCTTTTCATTCCATTTTTTAGATTTATTTTTTTAAAATGAATCTGTTTACCTTCCACTGGAAATATCACCTGGCCAGACCCGGCCTTACAATAATCCAGTAGAAGCTAATGCATTTCTGAAGAAATAACAACGTTACAATTATGCTGCATTCTTTAGACATGAGATTAATGTAGTTTGGACAGGGGAAAAATCACATCAACTAGCAAAAGGCAAAGCATCTTGTTAACAGAGTGAATTCTATGCAATTTTAACTACAAAATCATCAGTTTGAAACTATTACCTGCAGAGGAGCTGGAAAACAGCTTAGTGTATGTGATGCCCAGTTATGTGGAGTAAAACTCATTATAGTCTGCAGTATATCTTTGCACCAAGTTCCCTGAATGGAATCAGAGCCTGTGAAAAAGTCTAGAAAATGGATTGATGATATTAGAATTTCACACACACACAAAAAAATTCTTACTGATATTCCTTTTGTAGTCACATGCATCAATTCTTTTGTTTCCTTTTTGGTCAACTTCTCCCATACCTGTTCTCTGAATCTTATTTACACTACAGAACAAGTTGCGCATTATATTTTTTATTATATAAACAACAACAAAATTATTTTTAGGGTTTGAACTACATATAACACTATCATGATTTTCAGATTTTATATTTAATTTCCTGTAATGACAGTACAAGCTTTTGCTGATTAACTGATTAGACTTAAAAAAATCCGGAGGAAGATAATTATGGTGAAACTGCCAGATGGCATTTTATGTTGCTTTAAAAATGCCACTCAACTTTCCCAATGAAGTTGTAGAAATAAACACAAGCCTCATCCCCCCCCCAAACCCAGTGTTAACATTAAAAGTTGAGGAAAGGTTAAAAATAAAATCAAACAAAAACCTTAATACAAAGAAGCCCTTTCCCTCCTAAATCACCTTTTTGTGAAATCACCTGGTTTGACTCTCCAGTAAGTTTTCAGACAAGAACCATAATAAAGGAGAGAAATACCCCTCTCAAAGCTAACAAAAGCCTGACCCATGTCATTGTAGTACACTGTTAAAATATTAAAACACACAATAAAAGCTTCCCCCTTTCCATTCTCCAACAAAGCAAATCCAAAACGCATATTAGTTTTTCTTAGAGGCAAGCTGTAGAGGGCATGGGTTCCACTTAAGCAACATACTTTCTGTGAATATTCCATGGTCATTTTTATTTTTAATGACATATACCAGTAAGCAATCCAAACTTTAAAATTTAAAATCATGACACTGAAAATAAGACAGTAAGAGAAATCCGTTACACTATTTATGTGTAAAAATGAAGTTTTAAATGATGTTCCATTTCACTACTGCTTTAATAATATCTTTTTGCCTGAAAACAATTAGTTGGAAATTAATGATACTTTTTTCAAAGCCAGAATTGTCTGGGATATGGTTTATGACTGGGCCATTTCCATGATACTCTATTAAATGGTATTTTAAAGAAATGGCTTGACTACAGCTTTCACTTAAGATGTTATTTCCACTACTGCCATTACCTGTCACATGTGTTGCCCTTGCTAGAGTTAAGATCAAAGCCCTGTTGAGTTCTTCCGATTCTGCTGAAAGAACTGTTTTGGGATCACTGAGGAATCGCGTAAACTGTGGCTGGACTTCTGAGCTGCCCAAAGCTGTGATTAGCCGTAGAGCAGTACTCTCAACGCTGAAAGAGGGAAACAGTCCAGTTAGCAAACAATGCTTATATTGCTAGGATTCCAAAAAATACCTATTTTTCCTCTGTTTTCTGCTTCAAATAATACAAAAACATTTGTTTTAAAAATGATGTTCTTAACCTACCAGAAGTTTGCTTTTTCCACTGTTTAATGAATCTATTAGCAACTATTCAAGTACTTTATTTTCAAACAAACCTCTCAAAAGTTGATTTAGTGAAAATCCCTAGTGCAGAGCCCCTGCAAAAGATTCTCAAGTCTCTCCAATTCTGAGCACCCCCTCCTTTGTTATCTTTTCAGCATCTTCATCTAAACAATAATATATAAATGTATGCAAAACCAGAATAAAAAGGCGTAAATAATGCATAGGAAGTTTCAAAGCTAACTATCACTTTGAAGCAGACAGCACTAAACTGTCCTTATTAAAAAAAGGATTGAAAGCACTTCATTTTCCAGTTCTCTAGTTGGAAGTGCTTTTCACACCAGGTAGCTTTAAGTAATTTAAAAGACTCTTATAACATTGTGCCTTTGAAATACCAAAGCCACAAGTTAGTTTACTCCAATCTAGTTGCATGCTGTGCTTATCAAAAGTGACTGGTTAACATCCATATCTCACAGACTAAGATGACAAAACAAGATTTAGGTGAATAAAAAGAGCAAGACCTTGAATTTAAGGAGGAACTTATCATAGAATGGCTCAGGAAGGGACCTTAAAGATCACCTAGTTGCAAACACCTGACATGGGCAGGGACACATCCCGCTAGACCAGGTTGCTTAAAGCCATGTCCAACATGACCTTGAACACTGTTCTCTTTATTCTTGATAAAGGATAAGCAACAGAGCAATTTGAATCTGAGCTAAGAAATTAGTGTGCAATTAGATTTCCTTGATATCAACTGATAATAATTATTTTTTTTTGTGCCCCTCAAACATCCCCACAAGGAAGTATTCTACTCTAAGTGTGAATGGACACTTTTCCTCAACTCTTCTAGAACAAACCCCATATTCTACATATAAACCAAACCTCACACCCTTTCACTTTATTAACAGTAAGTTAAACTAAAACCTTTTCCCTAGAATTATCTGTGTATCAACTCTACAGCTTCCTTAACCAGCTTCTTCACCTTTCTTGCATCCAAATTAGCCACTGTTTTATGCATGGTTTACACCAATGTAAGACACAAACCACACAATGGAACTGATGCTTTCTTCTCTGCTCAAGTTCATGTACAGCCATCATAACTTTGCACTGACACCTTTACAGCTAGAGGCTCAATCAGATCATTTCTCTGATGTGACTGAAAATTAACTTCACAAAAGAATTAACTGGAACCAACTTAACTCTTGTAATGAATTTAAACATCTTCTGCAGGAGTAAGCAAGCACAGTCCCGCTGGCAGACAAGCCAATGACTGAGACTAAAAGCAGTGGGCATTGCCCTTTATCTCTAGTTTTCCAACAGATGTTGACATGACACTTCTGGTGCACACCTGTGTGTTCTGACCTGTGACACTACTGCCATATCTGCGCAAGAGACTGCCTCATGCAACTCTGTGGAGTACTACCACTAACACCCATCTGTATTTCTGAAACATGACCTGCTGCGATACCACAATTTAGCCACAGAAGTAAGATCAGGAAGTACTTATGTCCCTTTTAAACATAGTTCTCACACAGTTTTCCACATATAATGGAGAAATCTGAGATTACAATTAAATATGGTAGCCATCACTCACCACAGATGAAGCTGGTTCTGATTAGTTTGTGGCACAGCAGCCAAGGAGTGAAGATGGCTGAGCAGCTGCACTCTGTAATGAGGCTGGATGTGATGCATCCGATAGCTAAACATTTCTAGTAGAGTGTGCAGAATTCCCCATGCATGAGATCTGAACACTGTTGGCAGAAGCTGACCTTATGAAAAAGAGTTTGCAAAATAAGTTTTTCAAGGGATTACACTTTAAAATACAACTCCAGAGTACGCTGTGGAGAGAGGCTGTATTAGGTTGCAAGTCAGGTATTTGATTTGAAAATGGTATTGCCTACAAGGAGTAAGTGTGCAAGTGCTGTCTGAAGATGCTGTAAATGTGTAGAGCTCAATAATCTTTTGAATGAACACACGCAGAAAACATGCAAATAATTTTAACAGGAGCAATGAAGTATCGTTTGTGCCCAATTAAGTAACTTTGCTTATGCTTTTCCACTAAGCATATTTTTGCACAGCACAGCGTAACTAGTGAAGTCATGACCATACAAGAGATAGCATAATAGGAGAGCAGCACATTCATCTGAAATTTATTGCGGCACTAGCATAAGTATTACAGTTTCTTTTATATTAAAATAATTTATACATGTATTCAACATGCTGCACCATTATTTTCATTTTTACTATGTTCTCTAGTTGCCATTAAAAGAAAGAGCTACTGAACAAAATGAAAAGGGAAGAAAAAAAGGTTTTCTTACTGATAAAACCTTTGATGCCCAAGGATTCTATTTCCATATAAACCAGCAGGCGACTATATGTTTCCACAAGAGCAGGAGCCAAGGCCACACTAGATTTTGCATGAGCCAACTTAATTACCCTTGTAGCTATGCTATGAATCAGACTGAAGAAAGAGAGAAAGTATTTTTCAGTCAAAACCAAGAACTTGAAAGTTAAGAAATTTACTAAGGAAACAAACAGATCTATACTTATCATGTCCAGACACAGGAAAGCTTTCCTGATAATAATGAGTTAAACACAGATTTACAAGAGAAAAAAATTAAAAACCCCACAAACAAACAAAACCTAGCTGCATACTGTACCTCATTTTGGCATGAACTGTGAGTGAGTCCAAGAGGTTCATTGGCAATGGGGTAATAGACCCCGATGCCATGCAATTAGTCCCTGGAAGAGGTATCCTCATGTTGCCATTTCCATAAATTGTTTCTACTAGCACTCCCATTGGCAAAGTGAAACACTCTGAATTAGTTGAATAAGCATTGCACAACAAGGCAATCTTGTAGTCATTCATCTGTAAGTTCTTATTTCTTAAACTCTGTTGCAAAAACCTGTGTGCCAGAGATATTAAAAGCTGAGTAGAAAGTAATAAGCAGAACACCACACATTCATTCCAGCCACAATGACCCCAACCAAAAATCCACTATGAAACAGTAGAAACCCCAAAATAATTATTAATTGCACCACATCAAAATGACTACACCTTACACCAGTTTCACCATATGCAATTTTCTTGTATCAGATAAACAACTCGGGAGAAAAATATGCTTTAAAAATCGCTTTTTCAGACAAAACCTAACATGCTGCTTATTCAGTTTCCAAACTACAGCATAATAAACCCTGTCAATTTGCTTTCAAGTTCTCCATCAGTAAAAAAAGATTCATTAATTCGAGGTGCAATATATCATTTTCATTAGCTGTACAATAATGAGTATTTCACTTTTCATGAAATATACTGACTTTGAGCTCTTGCTTTTTGAATGACTGAGCTCCTTTGGTAACCCTTATACAGCACCCCATCACACAATACATTCTGAATACAGACTTAAAGCTTCCTATTCCATTACATCTGAAGACAAATCACAACATAACAAAACCCTCAAAACTCACTCATGGTGAAGTTTAAGAGAATGAGGAATGGGAATCTGTAACTTGGAGTTGTCACTATGGGCCTTCCGGTTCAGATGTATCCAAATACAGGTCATTGCAAAAGCATGAGTTGACTGGGGTTTGTTAATATCAGGTACAGGAATATACTAAAGAAAAAACACATGAATGTGACATATTGCACTTATTAATGAACAAAAAACCAACTTAAGACAGCCAGCATTCACAAGGCCAAGTTTTGCTTTTTCCGACTTGCAATACCATATGCAACATTTTTACAGAACAGATTCTACCCTCATCTGTGTTTGCAATTTTAAATATCAAGAGCTCTGGAAAAAACCTGGACCTCAAATAAACAAATAACCTAAGACCTCAGCAAACAGAAACTCATGCTTTGAGTATATAAATTCAAAACATATATAGTTATGCTGCATTTACTTTTACTCTCAGCCTCACACTTACACATTATTCAGAAATCAATTATGGCTCAGTGGTTCACCAGCATTTTCTGAAAAATCTGATTTGTCCAGTATCACCATTGCACTTAAAGATTAATACATTTCCTAGGAAAAGGAACAGATATACCCCAGAATTCAAAAGGTTTTGGCTACAGACTGAGGTATATTACTGGCATCAGAAAAGGCAGTCTGGCTCTCTCCTTTGCCAACATCCTCATTTCTTTCCCTTTGGTACAGTTTCTACCACACAAGCACTCTTAGTAGAACAAGCGAGACAACAGCAACACATAATCAAGAGGATTAGCAAGCAAGATCCTTTGAAGAGCAACAGCTGTAGATAACATTTAAACTGCTTGTGAAATTGAATACTCAGTAATACCTTATTCTGACAAATACGTTAAACAAGTGTAACTCAAAGCCGATCACTACATCTTAAGTGAATAGTATTGTTACTCATCCCATATTTTGTGTGGACAAAACCAGTTGTGAGGTCATGAAACAAACTGCACTGAAAAATTTCTGTGGGTCAAACCTAACTCGATGGGGGGAGGCAGGGGGGGAAACTGCTACATACCAGTATGGTACACCACACATCTGTGTTGACACACCTACTGACCCAAAAAAGAAGTCAACTATGATTAAGAGCAAGTAACCAGGACTTAATACTACAGTGCTGTCATGACGGAAGAACTTTACAAAACTGCCCCTCAGGAACTTTATTTCTAGAGGTATGCACAAACATACAAAGCATTTAACTAGGATTTTATTTGCTATGGAATAAATTTAATGTGTCTTGTTCAGTTCCTTGCTGAAAGCATCTCTCAGTGTATTATTCTGTTACAGCACAGATAGAACAGTCAAATTTCACACTATTCCTTAACAGTATCCTCAGTGCTTTAAAAAACCTCCTTTGAACCTTAGTCAAACCAAAGTCAAAGAAGAGAGGAGTTAACAGAATCTTTTTCACCCCTAAAAACACTGCACAAATGTGGCTACAAAAAAAACACTGCTAGGAAATCCTGAAAATTTTCATTTAATTATGAAACACCACTCTCCAACTACACAGCACACTGCTGTATCAGTGACTCAAGAACAGTATTGACATATGAAGGTCTCAAGTTGAATTAAAACCAAAACTTTCAATTTCAGAGAGAAGACTTACTTCTTTCTCAGGATATAGGAGGTCAAAAAGCTTCATAACGGGGAGGAAGTCAGCCAATGCATTCTTCTGGATGCTGCCAGAGATGAACTGGAGTAGCACCCACATCAGATGGTCTCTTCCTTTAATGAGGCCACGGCCTGCCAGCTGTCAAACACACTCAGTAACAGACAAATACTGCATGTAGAAGAAAAATCATTGCAAAGATACCTATAAAAGGGCAGACTAAAACAATTCCAGCAGAAATTACTTGGAATTTTATAGCAGGATTTAAGTCAAAATATATGCTATTCTATGATTCTATGTCATGTTTTCAGAAAGACAACAAACAGGTAGTAGTAGCTGTAATAGAGTAGTAGCAGTTGTAGTAGTTGTAACACAGAAACAGACTCTAGGAGAGACATAACAATTAATGGTAAGATTTAAAAAAATATTTAGCTCTTGAAGAAAAAAATACCTCTTTTGAAAAATATAGCAACTCATAAATGTTGGATTTAAGTTGTCACCTTGTAGCCTCATGGCTAAGTACAGCAGGCCACAGGTTTTATATTAACTTTACTACAAAGAAAGTCTCTGAACCAGAACAACCTGGGCTTTTTTTGTTCTTCAACTTCTCCATCTGTTAACAGCAACTCTCTAATGACCAGTACTATACACTTAACCTCTACTCTTATCTAGCTTGCTTTAGTTTTAGATTAGATTTGCTCACCTGTCTTGCATAGCATCCGTTGTTTCAATGGTTCATTAAGAGTAATTAAAAAAAAGCAACCCTAATAAAACTAATTTCAGGGATACTAAAGAGAACAGAGAACTAGACTCCGTCACAAGTAAAACATAACATACACAGTAGATTTTGATGGAACTGGGAGCAAATGAAGATGGAGCAATGTGTTGTGTATTTTAGAAACTATCTAAATTGCCACAAAACAATCACTTGCACAGTGAGGAGAAAGAACACCCCTTTCCTACCATCGACATGGTACTTTCAGCAAAGTGCTCAGGATGTTGCTGGATTACTGTAACCCTTACTCTCCTTTCCTATGAAGGACTGGCAAAACTACCCCCCTTAGATTCAGACAGGCAATGAGACCACAGAGAAGTGTAAATACTAGACAGTGTATCAGTCTTACCAGAATTGTTAGGAAGTAATAAAAAATTTTCACAGTGATTGGCAATATCACTGTAATTGGAAAAATGATCTTTGATTAGATGGCTCTGATTAGACAAATTACATTTTCTTGCATCCATTTACGTGGCATGTTTCTTTAGTTCACAAACTGAACTGGGAGTTTGATCTATTTGAAGCTTGGCTGTAAATTGGATGCAACAGCACAGTATTTTTAACTTATCAATTATGCCAGTTTATGTCCTTATTCTAGTTACTAGCACATTTTGAATCCAAATATAGCGCAACATTCTGTAACTGAATACACTAGAAACAGACCCAGCTCACAGGGAATTTCACTTGTGAATTTGACACAGCACAGTGATCAAAAATCTAATTCTTACACATCAGGAACTTCCTGCAGGGGTTAGGGTTTTTGTTGGTTTGGGGGTTTTTCCTCAAAGAAAAAAATTATTTTGTTTTTAAAACCTCTCTTACCATGTGGGAGCGATACAAACAATTTACCTTTTGATGGAGTGACAGGACCATATGAGGAAAACTCGCAAACTGAAAGAGCACAAAGAAAATGAGCTGGCTGGAAAGATGCTGCCACAGAAGCTGACTGGTTCCACCATCATCAAACTTCTCTTCGGTCTCAGATCGTTCCATGGCATACACCACAAGATCCACCAGCTGGTCCTCCAGCACAGGGCAGCGCTGCTTGTGCTGTAAGGCAGAGATCAGATACAGTATTCCAAAAGCCTTGCCATTAACTTCAGAACTTGTATAGTTGCAGTTATAGTACAGTATTTTGACAGAAGGCTGGGAAGCATGAAATGAAGTCTGAACTTAAGGATAATCCAGAGTATTAAGGCTGCACTATGTTACAGGTCACAATGATTTTTACATTTTATCACATTACATAATTCCCTACTCAGTTCCAAACCACAAGTAACATCTGGAGGTTTTGTGGTTTTTAGTAAATTCATACAGAATGTTATTACTCTGATCTCGCATTAATGGAAAACAAAGTCTATTCTTTTCATATGCTGGTGGGGGTACTTGTATTTGGTTGGGGGGTTGCTGCTGGGGTTTCGGTGTGTATGTATTTCCCCCCTCTCCTTTCTTCTTTTCTCCTTTAAGTCCATTTCAAAACTAGGGATCACCATAAAGAAAAAGATGTATCAAATATACCACCAAACCCAGAGGGAACACCCCAATACACAATATAGATATTTAATAACTATTCTATTTTTCACTCATTTTGGGCTCATCTACAACTAGTAGCAGAATTAACGTCTGGTTAATACACATATAATTAGGTGCTGTCCTATTGACAAAAAGACTTGAAAATTAATCTGATAAAAGTGGTATGTTCCACATACTGCGAATAGAACAGAAATCGGGTATGGCGATGAGCTCTTCAGATGTTAGATTTGGACTGGCATGGTCTCCACAGTTAAGCTATGCAGGCACAAAAATAATTTAAAATACACACCTTCCTTGATGACTTTTAATAATGATTAAGGAATGCATTATATAGCCAAATATATATGTTAGTGCAGACATATGAACAGCAAGCCCACTACCAGCGATTTGGAACTCAGATTATAAATCTTAAATTTAAGATCATTAAGTATAATGTCATACATCATACATTCTTCCATGCAAAAACATTTTACTACCTGTGTTTGTATGGTTACTCTCATACTATTATTAAGGACAAAAAGCTGTGTGGAATTTAACTTACTTCAAACACTGCTAGTTAGCATTTTGGAAACAAACCTCTGTTTGTTTCATTACAACCTCTATTCAGGAATGGTCAGGAATGTTTTGGCTTGTGTTTTTTTACAGCTGATGCCTGTAACATAATGCAGCCTTAAAGAAAACAGTATTACTTTAATGATACCAAAGAAAAGGAACTGAACTGCCCCAACACTAACCATGAAAATGCAGTATCCTTTTCTAGAGGCAAAAAGGTGTGTGTGTGTAAAGTTTAAAAAGATCACCCAAGTACTCATAAAATATTTTAGGGATGCCTTAAATGAGTTCTTTGACTTACTAGCCAGGCAGCCTAAAAAAAAAAAAACCTTTTAATAAGGAAAGAAATAATAAAAGAGAGATGCTGAAAGGAGATGCTTGTTCTACCTTCATCGATGGTAGTCTTTTGCTATGAAAAAAAAAAAAAA
>NDXB01000639.1:103359-117397 GCA_002631895.1 Agapornis roseicollis | reverse complement strand
CGGGCAAGTCCTGTCGAGGACTTGAGGCTCCCTCGGTGGCTCTTGTTGCTCTGAGGTGAGGCTCCTGGGCGCTGATCAACCCCCACTCGGCTCCGGTGTTGCAGGCGTCCTCTCTCAAGCCGCTTCTCTCAGCAGTTCAGTTTTGAATCATGTCATTTCCCTTGCCAGACAGGCAAATTGTCTTGCTCACTTGTCTTCCTTTCCACCACTTTTCAGAAAGGACAATATCAGAAAACAAACAAGAAATCCTCTGTTGAAAGGAAAGCCTGAACACACAGATGTGTGATTTTTAGGAAAGCAGGGGGTAAAGCCCATTTGACAAGTTTTCTTCAGGGCTATCATGGAAGTGAGCACAACTGGGAAGTATGAGCTAGCCAAGTAAGATACAAGAAGATTGCAGAGCAATGACAAGAGGCTACCCTCACCAGCCCAAGACTGACGGTAAAAAATTGCAGTAATGTAAGCTAGCTTAGTGCCTTATCCTCTGAACACCCTCTGTTTTGCCTTTTTGCTTGGGAAAAATCTTACCACCAGCGCACAGTCTTGGGTGAAGGCAAGACCTGTGTAAGAATAGGAACGAGAAATGTTTCCCTGCCAACATCTACCTTCTAGGAAAAGGAAACCTCTAGGAAAAGGAAACCTCAAATGCAAACTTTCCCAGTTGTGGGGCAGAACATGTTTAATCTGCAGAAAACCCTCTTATTTCAACCTGTGGAGCCATTCTGCTTCTGTATAAAACTGAGGGTAACATTCTGAGCAGATGTGTCTTTTGAGCAGCAGAACGGCAACAAGGATATCATCAGGGTCTGTGGTGGAAATTACACAAGTTTGAAGCATTAATCACAAACTTTCTGTGAATATCTATGACTCTGTTGAGCTATCACTTGAATTTTAATCTGGACCACGATTGGTTCATGAATGTTTTTCTGGAAAAACATGGGATGAGATTCATTGACCCTGGAAATTCTTAGAGTGAACAGAATTTAATCCCTGGCTCCTGGAAATCTCCATTTCAATGTCTGCCTTTCTTTCTTTCTTTCTTTGTTTTTTTTTCTTAATTAATATTGTTTGGGACATGGTCAGATGTGCTGTGAAGATAGCTTAACTTGAGTTAAAGCTTGCTGCCCTTATCTGCTCAACTTCTTTTCTGTCTTTTCCCTGCTCCCTCAGCTATGCCAGCATACTGTATATGCAGTGACACCTTCACCACTTTCTGTGGAAAAAAAGTGTTGCAATAAAACAAAAAGCCTAAAATATACACAAGTCAACATAGGTTACTCTCAACAGTTACAAATGAAATAAAGCCAGAAATCTGAACCAGCTGGGAATGCGCAAATGGAGTCACTTATCTCCTAACCCAACCAGCTGCAGCTCAAACAGTAAGCCTGGCTATGCCCTTTCACCAAGGGTTTAACCTGATTTAACTAAAAGTAGTGTTTTCAAGTGACGTAGTAAATTCAGAGATAGTGTGTGGCTTTGTCTTAGTATAAGTCATTTGAGAACTCAGATTTAAAGTAGATTTAAGTAAGCCTGAAGCTTGTGTGTTTTTTGAAGGTGAAACAGAGTGCCCACTGCATGCTGCTCTTTCTGCTCCCTGCCAATGATATGATGCATGAGTGCACAGCCCATGCAAGAGAGCAAGGGCACCTCACAGATAATTTAAGCACAAGAGAATGCAGTGGAGTCAGGTGGCCATTTTTATCTCAGTCTCCCAGTACATTAACATGTGAAACACGTTTCATGCAATAGAAGATCTAAATCTGAAATGTATTCCATCACTTGATGAGAAAAGACATTACAGAATATTAGCAAGTCCTGAAATCTGTCTTTTGTTGCATGAGTAACAAACCCTAACCAAGGATTGAGTTGTTTTCACTCTGCTTTTTTGCACTCTGACAGCAGAATTTCACACAGAGCTTGAAGTGTATTAAAAAAATGTTACTTGGTAAGTCAACAGCAGAGCCATTGGTCTAAGCTGCAGCACGTAAAACCAGACAAACTTCTGTGACTCAAATAGGCAAAGCTGAAGTCAGGAAACATCTTCTCAAGCAACAGTGCCCCAAGTGCTTTGATGAATGTTTGTTGAGCATGGTCTAGAATCCAAAGATTGCCCAAATGGGGAAAAAAGAATAGAATTATTATTCGGTCTAAAGACCAGGTCTTCTCTATGAGTCTTCTCGTACTAGGATAGCGTGTAGCTGCTTGCAACATTGTTGAAGACAGAAATTATGAGGAAATTATCATCACATGGGAAACCAAAATCATAATGGACCACCCCATGTCTAAGGGGCTGTTTATCATTTAAATACCATCTGTGTCAATAGTCCAGATACTACTGTAACTTCTAGTACAGCTTCTTTGACTCTGGACAGAATGACTGAGTAACTTGCTAAGCTGTTGAAAGGATCTCATCTTCCTGCATGAAGTTACAGAAGCTGCCAAAAATTGCTGGAAAAGAAGGAAAGAATTGTTTTAAGAGACTTTATAGCATAGTTTAAAAATTAATTTTCAGTAGTTGGGGAAAAATTCTTGATGGACAGAGCCAAAAATCAAAATCCTCTATTTAGCCATTCAGATAAAATGTTATCAAAACAAGATCCATTTTGCCCATTCAGCATCACTTTGACCTAGTGAGCTAGACAAAATGATTAAAAATCCTAGGTACTGCTTCAGGAAGGACTTTGACTCCCAGACTGGCACTTACTCTTGGTGTCAGCGTGGGTCTTGGGCTCTTTATGAGCACTCCCAAGAAGAATGCCAAATGGCTGTGGGTTCTGATTTTGGAAGGGGACCAACAACCAACTCGTTATGCACAAGATATAGAGGGACAGCTGTTCTATGGAAATGACTTTTAGTTAACAGGGGCAGTTGACAGACTGCAACATGTGGCAAATTATTTCATAGGTCCAACTGAGAATCTGAGGGTAGTTGATGAATGACAAAAGGGAACAGCAGGTGGGTTTTCATTCAGATTAATCCTTTCATGAGGCAGAGCCTTAACTTTCCTTCAGTAACTTGTTAATGTATACACCACAAGCTTTAACTTAACCACCATTTGACTTCGGTGTCATCTTTAAAAATTAATGAAAGCAGAGATACTTTGAGAGAACACTGTAAAAGGCTTTAAAAGGATATAATCTCTATCTCTGAAAGACAGCATTTGTACCTCCAAATGTTTACAAACACAATTATAATGGGTAGCAGTAGAGCACTTTCAAAACTGAAGGCATATTTTCAAAGTTGGGCTTCCTGCTGTGAGTACTATACATGACAAAAACAAATGCTTTCTCCTTTCCACATTCTATGTTCCATCCTTATTTCCTTCATATGTCCTTCAATATGCAGAAGGATGTAACAGGTAACCACGTTTTGAGACTCACCCTGTAATACTTTGAAACCCAGATGGTAAACAAAATGAAAGATTTCAGTCACTGTAAGATTGACCATAAATAAGAAAAGCTGAAAAAGCAAAGTACACCATCTTTGAAGTTCGAGACACCACTGCATGGCCACTGGTCATAAGTGTGGTATTACCTCTGGTAACTGTGACTGTGTTGGGATTGGACTATACTGGAATTGAAATATTAAAGAATAGATGTTACCCAAATGACAGGTATTTGACTTGCTGATGTGCTCAAGGATATGACACTGAGAAATAAAGGCAGATGAAAGAAGTTAGGAGGAACATAATTGAATGAAGTGAGAAAAAAACAGTCCTAATTTTATGAATATCATTGCACTATACTGAGGATATGTTAGTCAATATACACCCCAACAAAAGAAAAATCCCTACTTCTTCATTAAGCAAAGCCTGCAACACACAATCTAGCATGGAAATTTCTGTCGGATTCCTAAGCCTCAGTAAGTGACACCAATACTTCTTGATTATGTGTGGAAAGAGAAAGAGGAACCAGACAAGCTAACTATCTGCAGGAAACAGGGCAAATTAAAGGAAGTTAAAAAAATTTCCTTTTCCTGCACTGCCAAATAAGAACAGATGGTGAGATCCAAGGGGAGATAAACATTAAAGACTGGAAACCAAGCAATTCATCCTGCCAGCTTTTGAATATCCAGTTAAGCTGAAAAATCTAAGAGCCATAAACCAGCAATGTTAAACAACAATAAACAAGACTATAGGGCAGGTAAAATGGAGTGGGCATGCTGAGCAGAGGGAGTTGAATGCTTTCGACAACAAGCCCACGAAGTTTTCTTGAAGTCAGATTGCAAGGACTAGCCAAGCAGAAATAAATTAAGCAAAAGGATAAAACAAAAAGGCAAATTGCTTGGTAAAGTGTGTGAAACAAAACTGGTATTGTGTGGAGACATTGTGCAATCTCAGCAAGCATTTCAAAAAGCTCAGTGGAAAAATAGGGTCATTTTAAATTTCAANAGATTGCAAGGACTAGCCAAGCAGAAATAAATTAAGCAAAAGGATAAAACAAAAAGGCAAATTGCTTGGTAAAGTGTGTGAAACAAAACTGGTATTGTGTGGAGACATTGTGCAATCTCAGCAAGCATTTCAAAAAGCTCAGTGGAAAAATAGGGTCATTTTAAATTTCAAGGGAGTGGGTAACTTTAAAAGAACTCTTATTTTTTTTTTTCCTTTTTTTTTTTTTTGATAAGCTCTCTAATATAGATCTACAGACAGTAAAACACAAACTAAAGCTGTTTTACAGAGCAATAGTCATCTCTACATAACATTTTTCAAGCCCTTTAGGCATAAATGTTGGCTTTTTGCAACTAAATTCTTCTGGCCCATGGAATATATATGTCTTAAGGGAAAGGTCCAAATAGATCAAGGTCCTCACACAGCTGCCATTTTGCTCAAAGAGCAGGATTTTTCTATCAGAGCCCTATCTATAGAAGATCATGAGATAACCTGAAAAGCTGCTCTGAAAAGCTCCAAGGGTATTAAGGGGAGATTGTACATATGGTTGGAAACTTGGATTGGCACTGAACAGCTGTATCTACTGCTCTTTTTCCTTCCTTTTCAATTTCATTGCAATACAGAGCAGTTAAGACTTCTGCCCTGAAGCACAGCCCAATTGTACCAGACAGGAAGGAGGTCTCAGATCTAGCCTAAAAGGCCTGGGTCACCTGCACCAGCAAATAGTGCCTCTCAAGCCAGGAGTGCACATCAGCTATCCCCTTGTGAAGGACTAGATGATTCTAGAGAATAATCTGCTCAGATGACATGCAGTAGTATAAACAATGGAAATGGAAAACAAGAATGTTTTTCACAAGATTACTATATTAAATTTAACCTCAACACATGAATTTCATGTTCAAACTACGCCTGCTTTGACTTTGTTAGATTACCAGTATACTTTAGCCAGCACTTGGAAAAACACATATATTTCACCTGAGCATGGAAGAGGCTTCTATCTCATCAAATTGAACTGGAATAGCTGAGGCATTTAGAGGTTAAAAAATTGATAGGGAGAGATAAATATAATATAGTTCCATAAGTCCTTCCATTTCTTTTGTAAATCATATAAATAGTTATTATTAGAGACATGAGGGCTTCTAGTCTAGCTGTCAAAGTGAATATTGTATCTTGGGAGTCTTAAATATTTGTAATTGAAACAGATCCATGATAATCAGTAAAACTAAAATAAAAATATCCCAGATTCTCTCATTCCCAAATGAGATTTTCTTCTCCACCTTAGTGAAGCAGATGGCCAAACTTCAGTGAAATGGCATTCACTGATTCTAGCATATGTCCCTTCTTTCAAGTTTCTGACCCTCCTTTTCAAACATCCAGCTGCGCTTAGGCCTCAGGAGGTGCTCAGAGACAATGTCTGTGTCCTCTTGACACAGAATAATTTTCTTTATGATCAGAGAGACCTCCATTATAGATGGCAAAGGCAGGATTTCAGATGCTTTCTGTACCACTGTGGTGCCACAGCAAATTGGTCAAGGGGAGCACAAGGCAATTCTCTGGTTTTGTGCCAAGGAAGCCTTTCTTCTTTGCTCTACAGTATCTGGGAACCCTTTCTATTCTGGTGCTCATTTGTTTCATGATGTCCTCCCTTGGCTTATGACTGTTTTTGACACTGTTGTCTGAGAAAAGTGATTTTGGCAGGACTTAATATGCCTTGGGCAGAGAAAAGAAAACCCCTCCCTGTGCTGCAATAGAATGGCTGGGAATTTAACACCCTTGTGAAACAAGTACATTCCAGAATCCACTGCAATATTATTATTCAACAATACTCCCTTAAGTTTCTAATGAAAACAAATTTATTAAGCAATCAAAAATTAACACCAATCCTTGCCAAAATATAAGGAGAGAAAAATTTGGCTGGAGTCGCTGGAATGATGTTATAGATGTTTCTTTTCTAAACTTCCCTCTTTCTTCCTTAATTAGCTTTTTGACAATTTCCAGGAGATTATGTACCCTCTACTTAGTTATGGAGACTCTACACTGAAGCATGGGAACCCACAGGTGAAATGATGGAGGGTAACTTCATTTCCTTCCATTTGCTTTCTCCCAGGGCATGTTTCTCCAGTGCTGAGGACAATCTGGCCCAAAAGGCAGTCTTTGGACAGAATGGAATGGATAACCTTGCAGCAGGAGACCTGAAGTTCCATTTGCCATCAGGGACAGTCATATACAATTTATAAGGAAAGAAGGACTGCTAATACAAAACCCCCCTGTAATATTCTGGTTAAAACAGAATGTCTGAGAAAACTGGTAAAGGTAGAATGTCTTATCCTCTCAAAAGCTTTTTGCTTTAATGTTTATGACTTGTCTGCTATGTCAAATGTTCATAATAATCATGTACACAGACCTCTCTTTCATTGTCACTGGAGACTTCACCCTGCAAAGTGGAAGATAACAATGTCACTTTTTGGGAACACCCATCTGGAAAGTCTACTGGGAAGCCTGCAAAAAGCCAAATTAAGTTTCTTCCCCCATTTTTGTAACACTTTTTTATTCTGTGTCCTTTTAGTCTCCTCTGTTCCATTTTTAACCCTCTTTTACTGTGGACTGTTCAGCCCAAGGTGAGCAGAAAATTTCATTGCTAAGGAAGAATGAAAGCAAGCTATACAGAAATTGATAGAGGTGGTTTAATTATTCTGAATAGCCCAAAATGATAGAAGAAATTGAAAGTAAGGAATTCTTTCCTTACAGAATGCCAGATTTTAAAAGGTATTTAGACAACAGTTGTATATAAGCACTGGTAGGGTTTTTAGCATTAAAAATGCTACAAATTGCCAGTGTTTAGATCACTAGTTATGTATTTTCAATCTCTCCCTGAAATCTGCCTATATGCCCCTTTTCATGCCTAAATAACCTTAACAGCACCTTAGGGCTCCAACTGCCCTGCATAGACAGGATAGGGTTGATGAAAGTTGTTTGTTTGTTTTAATTTAATCGTATAAGAAAACTTTCATCACCAGAGCAACCATGCACAAAGAAGCTCTCCATACTCGGGCCTCCTGGAAACATAGATCTGTGTGTGTACTTAAGCCATGTACACACATTCACCTCCTGCCCAGCTTTTTTACATAAGCCTGTTTGCATGACAGAAAACAACAAGGAAGTTGTTAAGCACTGGGAAAATCAAGTTTTTTTGGCACACAAAGAAAAGCTCTGCTAGGGAAACACTCTGGTGTCACCTTCACTGCTGCCTCCCTCCCTTTCCTCATGTGTCCTAGGTTCCTTAACCTCTGCTTCAGATTGCATTAAAATTCCAGATCTGTAAATAACCTTGGGGAGGAGCGTGTTTGAATTTCCTTCTTCTTGAGATTCAGAATTACAAATTAATCTACAGGAAACAATTGCTTGAACGATTTAGAAATAGTGTGGACAAGAGTCCATACATTTCCCTTACCGTAGCAAGGAGAAAAAAAGGGACGGGGAAGGGGGATGGGAGAGAAAGTGAGAGAATAGCAGCCTGCTATTGTGCTATGTCCTCTTATACTGTATTGATAGAGTTCATTTTAGCTTCTTAGCAAGGTTAGGCATAATAATGTTCTTAGCATTATGTTACTAATGCAACTGCATTGTAGCTTCATATTTGGTTCCAACATGGTAAACTACCAGCTGTTTAGCAGCCTTTTTTATACTATTCTGATTATAGTACTTTTATCCATACCATAATGAAAACGCAATGCCTGTTACACTTTTTTTTCCTTTTCAGCAATGAATAGAATTTTATACTGACTTGTACAAAACACTTTCTTATGGGCCAAATACCTTTTTCTTCCATTATAGAATTATGAGAGCATCTAAAAAAGTTGCATATTTTGAAATCTGACACCTGTTGAAAATATTTGGCTTATAAACTTGTAACAAAAGACATGTCAAATGAAAGATAGATTACACTGGAAAGAAAGCATTTTCTGTCAGCACGGCCTAAGCAAAAATACTCTTGATGTTTTCCACACCACAGCTTTGTGCAAGTTTGTTTTTTGCTGTGTAGTGTGTGAGCAGCATAATTTGACACAGTGCGAAACTAAGAATTTTATGCTAAAACATATTTCTCAGAAAACTCCAGTCAATTTAGAAAGCTAATCTTTGCAACAGAAACCTCTAAAAGGAAATGTGGTAGCAGACAGAACATGTAACAGACCACTTCTGTTCCAAAATATAAAGGGAGAAAATAATGAAGATATATACATGTATAAGAGAATTTAACCCTTCAGCAGCAGGGGCAGATACTCAAAGGGAGTTCAGGAGCTATTAAATGACTTCTTCACGATGTTTTGAGAAACCTAATAAGAGACCCTAAGCTGGGCTCTTATACTTCTGATGCCTAGATATTCTTGAAGTTTCAAGGGACTTCGTTTTAGCAAACTTGTATTTCAAAGCTTATATTTAACTCCTGAAGCATATACAGAAAAAGCTTTATTTTTTTAAAAAAGAACCCACCTACAACATCAGCACCAAACTCATCCATTGCATCAGACCATTAAGTAAAATGAATTCTGTGTTCTACTGTCTCAATCTATATCTTTGTTTAATATTAACCAGAAAAACTTAAGTGGTAAGAATTACATGGCACCAAAAGCAACATGTTTATTCAGGGATTTATAGCAGGTACAAGCAAAAGTGACTGAGGACGAAAAGAACAGAAGGCCCTAAGAATCTAGGAAAACAATAATAGGGATTTCTCGAGCAAATATTTGACTGCATCTGCAATAGTAATTTTGTTCAAGCAATCTCAAATGAGGTTTTGAAATTAATCCCTTGAGCTTCCCCTCTTACTGTGCTTTGCTTTGTTCCTCACAGTGGTTTTGGTGTACATGAGCTACATTCATCTTCAAAGAAAGTGAGTCAGAAGTTCCACTCCAATTACAAACTTAACTATGTCCAGACTGTCACAATACACAGACATCTGCATCAAAGATTGGTCCTTCAGACAGCTTTGAGAACATGTCATGAGACTATTTGGTCTGAGGAAAAAGACTAAATTCAGTCTGACTAAAAGCTGCAAAATTTATTGGCAACAAATATTAGGAACTCAGCATCAGCTACATGAATCTATTGCTCCACTTCAGTTGCATCAAATTACTGTTCATGTAGGCATAGCCTTTACCCTTCAAAATACATGTCTTCCAATTCAGGTCTGTTTCCTCTATCCAGAGTTAACCAAGAGGCTTCTGTGCGGACAGACTACTTCCTAGCCTCATACTGCAGTTGTTATTTGTAAAGTTGACCTTTTGCTTGGATGGACAGTTTTCCTTTTTATATCTGATGTGTACACCAGGGAATGCAATTGGGAGATTTCTATTGATTGCTCTCAAGCAATTTAGTTCTGGTCATGGATGTACTGGATTTGCAATTATACTGAGGAGAGGCATTATTGACTCTGCCTAGTAATTACCATGCTGACATCAGATTCTGCTATAGCTGAAACCAACTTATATCTCTCTGACCAAGTTACCATAAGGAGATGATGGCTGGCATTTTTTNATCTTGGGAAAAATCCCTGACTTTGGGATAACAGTGTTTCCTTTTCCCTTTATTTGTCAGTCATATTAGGATGAATTTCTTCTGGTATGTACTGTTGTAGTCTATGATGCTAGATGGTAAAAACTTCCCAACCTGCTCGTGGTTTAGGATGTTTGGTTTTTTTTTTTTTTTTTTTTTTTTACCTAAGCTATAGCAAGCTTGTGATTCTTTTAAAAATCATATGGAGAGAAATGTAACACCCTATTCCTTTAAAGAGAGTTATGTGCAATTGGATCAGAGAATATATTTAATCTTAACTAGAAAAGGTTTGGGAATCTGGGATAGTATCTTAGTATATTTGTAGAAAAGCACTGCCAAAGCTTATGCAAGCTAAGGGAAGTTAAATCAGCTGTTATTTGAAGAAATTTAATAGCATTAGCTGGACTTCTTTGGAGGCTCATCCTACATGTATGGAGCCATTGTTATCAGTTAAAATGCTCTCACAAACATACTGGCATCTTTGCTTCCCGAGTGATAAAAATGAGAAAGAGCATCATTACTGGGACTTCTGACATATACATTGCCCCCTTTCTCTCACAAACTGCAGGAAAAACACACTGTAGCCTAGAACAACTTTTCAAATTGTCATACTAGGACTTTAAGGTCACACTGACACGTGTAATGCACATACACACTTTGACAAAAGTTAACCAAAGCAAATTAAACCTTCAGTTGCAATTTTTGTGTCATTCACTGTCTTCTTCCACAGAAGTAACAAAAAGCAGAATCTGATGCTGTGTTGGCTTTTCCAGTTTGATTATTACTGTTTGCTTTGCAGTTACTTACACAGTGCTTCTGAGGAACAATAGATGGTGTATAGGGAAGTAATCTCTATTTCAAAGTCACTGCCCTTTTTGTATCCTGTCATGTAAAACATCTGAGTAACTTATCTTGTGTCTTAGATGACCAATCTCCGTCTAGGGTAGTGCAAAGATAGATACAGGAGGAGAGATTGGAAGTGGACAAAGACTTAGAGGAAAGGTGCCATGTGACTGAAAACAGCAGAACCTAGGCAAATCAAAGTCTGCAAACACCCTTGTGGAGGTGAAAAGGCCTGGCAACCACGAACACACAAATGCATGCACAACTACTCAACAAAACTCTGGCTGCTTCAATCCCCCTAGCCCCATTCTGTCAGCCAGGGTGCATTAGTGTACAAATACCTCCTAGCACCTCATAAACAAGGCAGCAGCACCTATACCTTGTATGCGACTGCCAGCCTAGTTTGTTTGCTTACTCTTGTGGTCAGACTTTAGGGATTTCTCAAACAATGCAAAGATATTTGATCTATCAACAAGCAGAGCAGGTGGACCCTTCTGGCACCAGCTCTGGGTGTGGAACAGGTTGTGAATGCCTCTGTGGTGCACAGGGAACTAGTGACAGGGACAAAGGAGGTCCTGCAGAAAGCAGCCCATGGAACAGCCAAACTCCAAATTAAAAATTGGCAGGTGTGTGTTGTTATTTAAGTTAACTACAAAGGAAACCCCAGGGAAGGGGAAGATCTGGAGCAGATCCAGTGTGTACATGTGCTGTGCTAGGAGCAGGGTAAGAATGTCAGTTTCCAAATGAATAGATATGTGTACACAAGAGTGAACACACACATGGGCATAACTACTCACTGCAGCTTTCTAGAGCTGGAAAATAGCTTATGTCTTGGCCCCATATTTGGTATTGGCTAACGTGATATAAGCACCGTTGATGAGAACATCATGCTGTGCACTGTGTTTTGCACAGTACAGCTGATTTTGTTGTTAAATTGGCTTACAGTGGTTAGCATTTCTTGTGGTGATAAGCTTTGAGTATTTTTCCTGCTGTCTCTGCACTGGAATTGGAATTGGAGCTTCTCAGTTTGCCCTCTTTTGAGGGTACACTCCCACAGACATCCATCATCTAAACAGAAAGCACATTGATGTTTTGCAGCTATTCCCTAGAAATGTCAAATTATTAAGTCTGTGTGCATAATCCTCAAACCACACTCTTTTTCTCTGTGAGTATGCACAGAAAAGCTCGTAAGTCTGTCATGTCCTTGGGACAATAATTTTCAAAGCCTTTGAAATGGCTTTCAGAATAGCTTGAACAAGAAGAAATCTAGCTCTCATCACAAGTCAATGGCTATGTTCATACTAGCAATTTTCTTGCAGTATCTGAATCGAAACACTGAAGCAAAGCAATTGTAGCTGAGCTCTTCACATGTCCTCTAATGACAGAGTGCAGTGTAAGATGTGTGGGGGGAGATAATTCAGGTGAAATACTCAAACTAGTTCTACTTAAAGCAACTAATGTTGACGTATGCTTCAAGATCTTTCTAACTGACACACTTCAGTTGCATTAGAATCCAAGGTTGATTTAACCTGTTTGCTTTGCAGAAAAGAAGACCAAGTGGCTGCTTCTTTTATAAACCATGAGGAAACTTATCAGAAAATAAGCAGAATGGAGCATAAAAATTCTCACTATTTTTAATAAGCATTAGGAGGATATTTGTACCTACTGTTCCAGGAAAGCAGCAATACAGTAAAAGTTTTTACTGTTTAGACTTCTGGGACCAAAGCTGACCACTAGCCCAGTTTGGACTCGTAACGTAATAAATAAAAGTAACATCTTATAATGTGCCTGCACTATTGTTCCTCAAGTAGCACAATGTAATCTTGTTTGCTTGGGATTCCTTTTGAGCTCAAAATACATGGGTACCACACATTGCAAAACTATGTTTTTTCTATGCTCTGCCTGAGCAAAGTTCTTGAAATTCATTTGTGTTACTTACAGAATTTAACATGATTGAAACTAATTTTACTATAATTGTTAAATGCACTAAGCTCACATAAAGAGCAATTTTTAAAGGCTTATAACATAGCCAAACCAGATCTATTTTTTTCTCTGGAGCACGCAAAGTTCATGTCTGCCCAATATGATCTGTTTCACTGCCAGATTTAACTTTCAGCCTCCAGCTGTTTTGGCTGGGGAGCTGCTTGACATAAAATAAATAAACAAATAAATGATACTAAAGTGTATTCTCTCTGTTCTCCTTTGGTTTGTAAACAGCTTTTCCATGGAATTGCTCCTCAGGAAGTGCTGCTTTTAATGCAGATAGTAACATTCTGAAATGCAGAGCACTCATTGTCATATCTGAGCAATTAAAAGTGTTTAGATTAGTTTTATCGTAGTCTACATCAATGACAAGACAATGTCTTTATGCACTTTATGAACTACAGTAGAATTGCGATTGGCATAATTTTACTGACTGTTGGTTAAGAATGTAAATACAATATTCCTATCTTCTAGTGCCCAGGAAATCAGCTATGGAACAGTTCAACACAAATGCAAAGCAATTTTATGAAGACAGCTAGGAGTTGTGCAGAGAATTGATTTCCTGACAACTTCTTTCTCTTCCTTCTCAATGTTCTGAAAAAGTAAGGGAGGTGAACAAAAATGGTAGTAACTGGAAGATCTTAAACCTGGGGCAGTTTAGAGGCTACTGTTATTGGCAAAACTCGAGGAATGGATGAACTTATAGCTGCAAAGGAAATTGGTCCTAAACAGCATTCAAAACTAGGAGGTGGTCAAACTGTGAAGTATAGCTCATAAGGGCTGTGCAGATTCTATTAACTGTTTGTATGTGTCCTGAATGTTGTAAGTAGTTTTCAAATGAACCTTGTCTCTACAGGTGAGATTTTCAGTTACACTTAGGACAGACTTTAAATTCAGGACTTGCTGATAGAAATTCACACTCAAAATTTCCTGTTTCTTGTCAGATTAACAACACAAGAAGCAGGATGTCAAACATTGAAGCCAGGAACAAATTATTTTGCCTTCAGTTAAGTACATATTTAATAGCAAAGGTGGTCCTATCATGTAGCCGGGATTTTTTTCTAGAATTTTTCCTAGAAGTAATTTTTACCTCTAGTTAAATTCTGTTCTGAGCTACACCAGTGTGTCTGCATTTAACCTTACAGTGGGCCTGGCATGCTATGCAGACTTAAATAAAATTCAGATCAGAATTTGAATGCAAGGATTTGGATGCAGGAAAAAAAAAAAAAAAAAAAAAAAAAAAATTAATTATTTTTTTTTTTCCCGTTTTTA
>NDXB01000639.1:73357-100077 GCA_002631895.1 Agapornis roseicollis | reverse complement strand
AAAAAAAAAACAAAAAAAAAAAAAAAAAACCCACCAAAAAAAATAACCCACAATGGAGCTTTTAGTTTCTCCCTAACATATTTCTATGAAAGTAGTTCAAGATTCATGCCTTTAGGCACATCAGAAACCATTAAGAAGTACATCTCTGGAAATCATAATGTATAAAAATTCAATTTAGACTATTAGAGATTTTCTTTTGAGATCCAAGGAAAAAGATACTTAGCTGGAAATGAGCCATCTGCAAATCCACAGAATTAAGGATATGACTATGCTTTAATATACTTCAAATCATGTGGCACTGACACTAAAGATAACTTAAATAATAGAACAATAGAGATTTAGTAGATGGAAATACATTGTTCTATAATTTATAGTTTTTTTAAAAAAAAGCTAAAAATCCATCACAGTAGTATAACATGTCTCATATGAAATTAGAGGTTTCATTTTTATTTTGCTAGTTATTAATTTCCACCCATCTTACTCCTTCATCTACATTTTAATGAACAGATGTTAAACAGTTACTTCTTTAGAAAATCTGGTTATCATCTCACATATTCACCATTTTGCAAACAGCATTTTGCCCTAATTTGTGAAACAGAGCTCTGCACTTCTGTAATTTTATCTTTAGTCACATACAGCACACACGAGATTGACGCACATCCTTGTACAAATTCACATATCAGCCAAAGGAGTGGTGTTCTAGATTTTTATCTGTCAGGAGAGATCTGTAGCAAATTCAGATGGAGTGTGATGACTTCCACCCCGCCTCACCTCAGCCTTTCCCAGCACTTTGCATGCTAATCACTGTGCCCAGCATCTGCCCCTGACAGGCAGTCTGCTCAATCTTGCAGATAACAAATGTGGTCTGATGGCAGCTGGTCCCGGCCGTGCCACATGCTCCAGCAGCTACCATGCTCCTTTCCTCTGATTAAATAGGCACCCGGAAAGAGATAACAGAGCTATAACTGCCTTTGTTATGAAACATATTCACCTGTTATCCAAAGCTAAACTGAATCACAGCAGAAATTATTAACAGTGGCTGTTTTCATGGCAGCTTAATTTGAGCTGATGCTGCTGTTCACTTAGCACAGATGAATAGGTGTATAGGCTGAGACTTTAAACAGAGATGATACTCAAACGAGTATTTGCTAGCAACTGTACTGTGGGGAGCTGGCTGGAAGAGCAACAGACAATTGTTAAAAGAAAGAGGATGGGGGTGAGAGGAGGAGAAAGGAGCCACTGCCACCAGTATCTCTGCTAACAGTAATATTCCAGCCCCGTATCAGCTTTTAACAGCTAAATCTTTTTTCAATTAGTTTCCACAAACATTGGCAAACACAAGCTGACTTTTTTGTGCATACACAATGGTGTGAGAAAATGATGCCGCATCAAACGTGGCCAGAAATGTGTTACTCCACCAAACAGGCATTAAATTTTAATAGTCTGCTTTCATTTTCACTGCAGTATGCTGTAAGATGATTATAAATTACAGCATTCTGCTTACTTTTGACTAAATAAGGCATGTTTTAGCATTTGATTTGGAAGTAATGTGTGCTTGACATATGAAATGAATCTTGCAGATGTAATTTATCACATGATGCTCTATATTTCAACAGAAATAGCTGTACTACCTAGTCACCACTTTGATGAGTGGTTATGACTTAGATGTGGCATTTAGATAAATGCATTATTGGAGTCAGAATAAGGGCAGGATTTACCTGAGACCTTCAAAACTGAGGGGGCACTCCTCATGTTTGACTTTCAGAACCATTAATCAAATACCTCATCAAGGCTTAGAGGAATGGGGGCCCCAAGAACAGAGCCTTTGTAAATTAACTTTACTAAGGAACCCCAGCAGGTTTCAGGTGAACAATCCTTGACCTTCCAGCTTTGCACTCCCACTTCTGCACATGTGCTTCACATACCCACAATTAGCCTGAATGCAGGAGGAAAGAGCTGTGGAGACTTCTGAACACACTGGCTGAAAACACCGAAGTAGATCCAAACACAAAACAGAGCTCCTGCCAGCATGGGCAGATACAAGGGGCCCAAGCACACTTACTGATTTTGACACTAGAAATGTGCTTGATTTTGTACAAAGCTCAACTGGTGTCTGAATTATTTACAAGTAAATGTGTCATTTTGGCTCCTATTACCAGTGACCCATTGTCTCTGGTCTGCAGGAAGAGGACATTACAGTGTAATAGCAGAAGCATTACTGAATGTTTTAGATTTGTCTTTCTTATCAGTAAGACATTAGAGACAGCAAGTCCAGACTCAGTAGTCAATGCCAAAGTGTTTGAGTTATTTTCTGTTATCTTTAAGGTCTGCTTGATTACCGAAACAGGTCAAGATGCCTCCTATGGTCAGTCCTTATACAAACAGGAGGAATAAAATAGCCTGTTCATGTGTGAGAATGAACAGCAGATCCAGAGATGTGCAAAGTTCGTTGAAAGGCTGAAATTTTGGTAGCTATAGCTTTAGTATTCCTGTGAGGAGTCACCCATCATTCTGACCACTTTCCCTTTTGAATATGTACCTTTTCAAAGCACTTAATTACTGCTGTTGTTTTAAAGGAATATAGACTTATTTGATATACTAAAATGTGATGCTGTGTTTATAGTTAAACTGCTGAACAGCTACACTCTCATAATCTAACTTATTACAGGTAGAGCTATAAGGCTTAATGAGATGGTAAAGCTTTTGAAATCTATAGATGAAAATACTTTGGAAATGTTAAGTGAGTCATGTTCAGATTGTATCGGCCAGGAAAGTAGACTTTGAGACTCCTACTATATATTCTGCCAAGCAACACCAGCTACAAACAGGTTTCATTTTTAATGGTCTTAATAAATGGGATGTGCTGTTTTAGAAAATTGGATTCATCCACCTGCTGCACAGAGATAAAATCTGAGCAAAACCATGAGACCTGCCTTTTTCAAATTGTTTTGCAAAGAAAAAGATCACAACACTTCAGCTCAGATCACAAAGCATTGATTGGGAGGGGAAGAATTCAAAAATGCAGCATAGCATTTACAAGGACAAATAGAAAAAATATATTGCTTCAGGTAAAAAACTGTGCCTCAAGGTTAAAGACAAATGGATCATCTTCAGTGGGAAAGAGGAAAAGTTCACTTTGAACCACATGATGGCTTTTCTTTCTTATCTCCTTGTCCTGGGTTCAGCAGTAGCAGTCATTTTTCTCCTTCTTAGTAGCTGGTGCAGTGCTGTGGTTTTAACTTTCAGCCTGGAAACAATGCTGATAACACCAGCATTTTCAGTTGTTGCTCAGTAATGTTTGCTCAGTAATGTTTACTCTGACCAAGGACTTTGTGAGTCTCATGCTCTGCCAGGAAGGAGGTGAAGTGGGGAGGAAACAGAGACAGCACACCTTACCCAAACTAACCAAAGAGGTATTCCAAACCACAGCACATCATGCCCAGTATATAAACTGAGGGCAGCTACCTGGGTGGGCTAGATCGCTGCTTGGGTCAGGCTGGGTATCACTTGGTGGGTGATGAGCAGTTGTATTCCCTCCCTTAGCTGTTCCCCTTATGATTATTATTATTGGTTGTAGCAGCAGTGGTTTGTGTTATACCTTAGTTACTGGACTGTTCTTATCTCAGCCTGTGGGAGCTACATCCTTTCGATTGTCCTCCCCATCCCTCTGGGAGTTGGGGGGGGAAAGGGGAGAAAGTGAGCGAGCAGCTGTATGGTTCTGAGTTACCTTAAACCATGACACTCCTTCAAATTCTTCAACTCTTAGGAACAGTGCAATGCAATGCTTTTTCTCCTTTTAGCTTAACAACTGGGAGCAGGAGTGGTAGGAATGAAGGCTTAGAAAAAGGAAACCACAAATGTTTCATGCTCTTCCCTTTCTGAGAGCTCTATGGGTTCCCCCTTATTGCCTACTGGTGTTTGGGCACTGAAGTGGCACAGGGAATTGGACAGGCAGAAGTCACTGCCCTTTCAGGTCTGACAGAAATAACATCTGTACATTTCCTCCCATGTCTTTATCCCAGCAGTTTCCCCTGTTTATCAGCTCTCGAAATAGACCTTCACTCAGAAAGCTTTGTACTTTTCAGTGTGCTCCAGCCTGTGGACCAAGAGATACAAAACCAAGAAATGTGACCTTGAAAGTATCCAGTAGCATGGGAAAGTGAAGGACCTCCTGTTTGGTGCCTTTCCAGTATATATATAGAGAGAGCCAATAAGAGTGAAACCCTTAGGATATGGACATTACCTTGCCATTTCATACTATTGGAGGATTTTTCTTCTAGCAGATAGCTGTAGCTGTGACTGGTGAACATTTTAAATGTATAAATTTCTCTTTAGATTTCTATTTTCCTCTGGAGAGGACAACAAGCACAAGACACTAAACCAGCTGTTCGAAATGCAGTTTTGACAACAGGAGAAGGCTTCAAGGAGTGGGGCTGAGGAGTCAGAAGATTGTCTGAAGCTGTAGATTCAAATTTTAGAAGGACTTACAAATAGGCACTTCAAAAGAGTTGCGTACTACATTTTAATTCAGATCAGGGAAGCCAACAGGAAGCAATTAAAAGTAATTGAAACTGTAGAACAGATAGCTGAACAAGATATGTTGCAGGAAATCATCTTCTAGAAAAGAATATCCATCCTTTTCACATAACAGTTTTCTTTGAGAATAGCAGTAGTGTTTTTGCTGTAGATATGATTTACTTCAGATTTGAAAAAGCCTTTGGCAAAATACCTTAAAGTGGACTTGAGAAATTCAAATAGTGGAGTACTTTAACTGAAGGGTTAAAATATTGCCCTGAATCAGAAACCAGTTAACAGACAAAAAAAGAGAAAGAAAAAATAAAGAAAAAAAAAAAGAGAGAGAAGGAAAGGAAAGGAAAGGAAAGGAAAGGAAAGGAAAGGAAAGGAAAGGAAAGGAAAGGAAAGGAAAGGAAAGGAGAGAGACTAATGATCAGTTTTTCATCATGAGAGGTTTGCAGTGGGATTCTTCATGTTTCTGTATCCCTCAGGGATCAGTGTTGGGACTGGTTTGTTCAACATCTTTGTCGCTGACATAGACAGTGGGATTGAGTGCGCCCTCGGCAAATTTGCCAATGACACCAAGCTGTGTGGTTCGGTGGATACGCTGGAGGGAAGGAATGCCATCCAGAGGGACCTTGACATGCTTGTGAGGTGGGCCGATGCCAACCTCATGAAGTTTAACCATGCCAAGTGCAAGGTCCTGCACCTGGGTCGGAGCAATCCCAGGCACAGTTACAGGTTGGACAGAGAAGAGATTCAGAGCAGCAATGCGGAGAAGGACTTGGGGGTGGTGGTTGATGAGAAAATGAACGTGAGCCAGCTTCAGTGTGCGCTTGCAGCCCAGAAAGCCAACGGTATCCTGGACTGCATCCAAAGAAGCGTGACCAGCAGGTCAAAGGAGGTGATCCTGCCCCTCTACTCTGCTCACGTGAGACCTCACTTGGAGTATTGTGTGCAGTTCTGGTCCTCAACATAAAAAGGACTTGGAGCTGTTGGAACAAGTCCAGAGGAGGGCCATGAGGATGATCAGGGGGCTGGAGCATCTCCCATACGAAGACAGGCTGAGTGAGCTGGGGCCGTTAAGCCTGGGGAAGAGAAGGCTGCATGGAAACCTCATAACAACCTTCCAGTATCTGAAGGGGGCCTATAGGGATGCTGGGGAGGGACTCTTCATTAGGGACTGTAGTGACGGGACAAGGGGTAACGGGTTCAAACTTAAACACGGAAAGTTTAGATTGGGTATAAGGAAGAAATTCTTTCCTGTGAGGGTGGTGAAATGCTGGAATGGGTTGGCCAGGGAGGTTGTGAATGCTCCATCCCTGGCAGTGTTCAAAGCCAGATTGGAAGAAGCCTTGGGTGGCACGGTTTAGTGTGGAGTGTCCCTGCTTATGGCAGGGGGTTTGGAACTAGATGATCTTAAGGTCCTTTCCAACCCTAACTATTCTATGATTCTATGATAAGACTCTGCTCTCTTTATTAATGTCCTGGGAAAATGGGTGGGAAAAAATTGCAGGCAGCAGAATTATTTAGATTAGTTATGACTAGGGTAAGTTAAGAAAGTCCAATGGGACCTTGCAAAACTAAACAAATAGGCAGCAGGGCTACTTACATATGAAGTTGACAAATGCAAGATAATGCAGATAGGAAGGAATAATGAGAAGTAATCAGACTAAATTAATTATAAATATCTGGGCACCTCAGAAAACATCACAATGTGGAACTCCACACAATAGAGCCATTGGAAAAGCCAGCAGCATTTTTACACCTCTAAGGGCTTTTCCTATAAGGCATGGATGCATAGAGGTAAATGAACGAACCGTCAACTCATACCTGACTACAAAGTCCAGTTGTAGTTTCACAGCTTAAGGATAGAAGAAGGCTATCTTTCTCTCCCCTCCTCTATAACCACCTCCCATGTCTTCACTCATTAGGGGAAGCTTATGTTTCCAGAATCTAAAGAAATATCATTTGTAATCTAACACCTAAAAGAAAAGGTCTTAGGAGCCATTCAGGATTCCAACAAGTGTAATTAATGTCAAGTACAAAGTGGTGTTGCCCTCCCACTGCCCTCTCCACCTGCCATTTGTCTGGTGTTGGCTCCCTGCTGCTCCATCCACCCGTCAGCTGTCTGGGATTGCTCTCCAGACGCTGCTCACCCTCATCTTCCCAGGTGTCCTGGGACGGTCTCTGACGGAGCTGGCACCACAGCACAGCTGCATAGAGGAGTACAACTCAGCTGTCCTGGGGCTAAAGGGAGGCAGAGGAATTGTGCATGGTGGAGGGAGACTATATCCATCTGGCAGCAAGGTCATGGTAATGGGAGGTCTGAGACTGCTGAGGAGCTGCTGCTCTGTCCCCTGTGTTAAAGGCTGATTTAGCCCCACTGTTCAATCAGACTGATTCATAACTGAATATAAACCACAACAAAAAATAAAATATAAATCTTTTGCTTTCAATGAACATCTGCCCTCTTGGGGACAAGGTGTCCTGATTGTTGTCACTTTTACTGGAAATAAATATAACCACACCATACATTTCTGCATCCTATATGCTTTCACCAATTTTTTTTGTCAACTGGCATGGTTTAAACCCAGCCACGCAACTTGTTCACTCACTCAACCCCCTCTTTCCTGCCCGCTCCCGGAGGGATGGGGAGAAGAATTGAAGAAATGCAACTCCCATGGGTTGAGATAACAACAGTCCAGTAACTAAGGTATAACACAAATCACTATTGCTATCACTAATAATAATAACGATAAGGAAAATAACAAGGGAACAGGGTACGATGCCACCTGCCGAAAACAAGCCTGACTGGGAAGTTCCCTCTCCTTCTGGGTAACTCCCAGTTACCTCCTGGGCATGACGTGCTATGGTATGGAATACCTCTTTGGTCAGTTTGGGTCCTGTCCCTCCTTCCTCCCGGCCTCCCCTCTTCCCTGGCAGAGCATGAGGCTCACAAAGTCCTTGGTCAGGGTAAAAATTGCTTAGCAACAACCAAAAACATCAGTGTTATCAGCTTTGTTCCCGGGTTAAGTCAAAACACCAGCTACTAAGGAGGAGAAAAACTGACTGCAACTGCTGAACCCAGGACGTCAGCCCACAACCTGAATATGCAATATTTCCAGAATGCCAATAGTATTCCCATTTATAGAATCATGACTCACCTAGGTTGGAAAAACCTTTAAGATCATCAAGTTCAACCATTAACCCAGAACTGACAAGTTCACCACTGAACCAGGTCACCAAGGGCCTCAACTACGCCTTTTCTGAGCACTTACAGGAATGGTGCTTCCACCACTTCCTGAGGCAGCCTTTTCCAATGTCTGAACAGTCTTTGGATGAAGAAATGGTTCCTAATATCCAGTCTAAACCTTCCCTGGTGCAGCCTGGGGCCATTAGCTCTTGTCATATTGTTTATTAACTGGGAGAAGAGACTGACATCCACCATACTACAACGTCCTCTCAGGTGGTTGTAGAAAGTGATAAGGTCTCCCCTGAGCCTTTTTATTCCAGACCAAAACCCCCAATTTCTGTCAGCCGTTCCTCATCAGACTTGTGCTCCAGACCCTTCACCAGCTTCATTGGCCTTCTCTGGACCCTCTTCAGCACCTCAATATCTCTCTTGTAGTGAGAGGCCCAGAACTGAACACAGGATTCGAGGTACAGCCTCATCAGTGAAGTACAGGGTGATGATCCTGCTGGCCACAGTATTGCTGATACAGGGCAGGATGCTGTTGGCCTTCTTGGCTGCCTGGGCACAAGCTGGCTCATGCTCAGCTGCATCAATCATCACACCCAGGTACTTTTCCACTGAGCAGCTTTCCAGGCACCTTTTCCCCAGCCTATAGTGTTGCATGGGGTTGTTGTTCTGTCCCAGGTGTAGCACCCAGTATTTTGCCGTGTTAAACCTCAATGGCCTGTCTATCCAGATCCTGGTTAGGGTGGTGAGATGCTGGAATGGGTTGGCCAGGGAGGTTGTAAGTGCTCCATCCCTGGCAGTGTTCAAGGCCAGGTTGGGGGAAGCCTTGGGTGGCACGGTTTAGTGTGGAGTGTCCCTGCTTATGGCAGGGGGGTTGGAACTAGATGATCTTAAGGTCCTTTCCAACCCTAACTATTCTATGATTCCTCTGAAGAGCCTTCATGTCCTTCCTGCAGCTCAACACTCCCAGGCGACTTAGTGTCATCTACAAATTCGCTGAGCATGCACTCGATCTCTCCCTCCCAATCATCAATAAGGATGTTAAAACAACACTGGCTTTAATACTGAGTCCTGAGGGTCACTATTAGTGACTGATCACCAACTAGATGTGACACCATCCACCACCACTCTCTGGGCTTTGCTGCTGCCATCCAGTCAGTTTTTAACCCAGTAAAGAATACAGCTCTCCAGGAGAACACTGTGGGAGACAGTGTCAGATGCTTAACTAAAGTCCAAATAGACAATGACCACAGCCTTTCACTCACCAACTAGGTGGGTAACTTTATAATAGAAGAATATCAGGTTGGTCACGCAGGACCTGCCCTTCATGAACCATGCTGACTGGGCCTGATCCCCCTGTTTTCCCACATGTGCTGTGTGATCTAAATTAGGATGATCTGCCCCATGACATTCCCTGGCACTGAGGTCAGGATGACACACCTGTAGTGTCCAGGGTTTTCCTTCCTGCCCTTTTTGTGGAGAAGTGTCAAACTGAACAACCTCCATTCCTCTGGGACTAGCCCAACTGCCCCCTTCATTTGGCCTGAAGCTCAGTTGGGAATAAACCGCTTAGTTAAAAGAAGTCCATGATACGTCTTTTCTGGATAAAACACTTTCTGTCATTCAATATGATCAACAGGATTTGAAAGAGTGTTTTGCTGCATCCCTAGATATTTCAAACCATTGGAATTAGAGCCCCGCTAAGAGTAAACAGTAAACGGAACTCAGATGTTGATTTTCCAGATACAAACACTCTTGTAATTTCTCACATACCTTGTCTATCCTAGGCCTAAAGCTACTCAAAAGCTGGAATATACAATCAATGCCATGTTACTTAGCTGTGCTTCTCTGTCTCTATTTCATAATCTGTGCTAATTCCTGGTTTACTTCCTCATGACACCTACAAACAGCTGATTACATTCCACCTGAGCATAGAAACCAGGGCCAAATTAACTTGTCTGCCATACAGTTTGGCGTTTTTTTTAACTACGTTTGCCTGTTTCATTTTTAGTCTTTGCCATTCATCTGTTCTAGTTGGAAACAGTACATGGGAAAAACACTTGGGACTCTTGTTTGAAAATAACACTTGAAACACAAAAGAATTTAAAAAAGCAAAACAGAAATACAGGGTGTTTTAGGTCAAAGATGGATGAATATCTATTCTATTCACCACAGGGAAAATGAAAGCTCAGTCACAGATGGACTGTCAACAGCATTTTTAATATAATGTCCAAGAAGTTTTTTTAAGAAACAAATGATATTACCAAAGAGGTAATCAGTGTTTATTTCTTTTTTTTTTTTAGTTTTCTAAGGAAGACAGACGCTAAAAGGCTGCCACAAGCCTTTTGTTCATCCTAACATTCAGCGCTTTTGTGAGCTATTCAAATAGTAGCCATCACTTTTACATATGGGAGGATTACAGGTGCTCCTTATCCTCTGCAGAAAGCTCATGTTTATTCATCCTGAGCACACACTGCAAATTTAAACATTATGGCAAGCTTTTGTTGATGGAAAATAGAGTTTTCTTGATGCATAAAGAATAGGAAACAATTTAATTGACTTGGCTCTGAAGGCATTAATTTACTTTTTTTTTAAATCTTTTTGACATCAGAAAATATAAGTATCTTATAAGCCAAATATAACTTTTTAGACACTCTTGCGAGAGAGAACCTTCCCTAGAGTGTTATGAAAAATCTTGTTTCTATTTTGCATTAATATTAAGCATGGATGACCACATAGAATCATAGAATAGTTAGGGTTGGAAAGGACCTGAAGATCATCTAGTTCCAACCACCATGCCATGAGCAGGGAAAGCTTACACTAAACCACGTCACCAAAGGCCCTGCCCCAGCTGGCCTTGAACACCACCAGGGATGGAGCATTCACAGATTCTCTGGGCACTCCTATCACTACAGTTCCATCACTACAGTTCCTAATGAAGTCCCTCCCTAGCATCCCTATAGGCCCCCTTCAGACACTGGAAGGCTGCTATGAGGTCTCCACACAGCCTTCTCTTCCCCAGGCTCAGCAGCCCCAACTCTCTCAGCCTGTCTTCATACGGGAGGTGCTCCAGTCCCCTGATCATCCTTGTGGCCTTCCTCTGGACTTGTTCCAACAGCTCCATGTCCTTTTTATATTGAGGACACCAGAACTGCACAAAACACTCCAAGTGAGGTCCAAGTGAGGTCTCATGAGAGCAGAGTTCTTCCACCTAATGGTCACGCTCCTTTTGATGCAGTCCAGGATAGGGTTGGCTTTCTGAGCTGCAAGCGCTGGCTTTCTGGCAAGCTGCTGGCTCATATTCATTTTCCCATAGACCACCACCCCCAAGTCCTTCTCTGCATTGCTGCTCTGAATCTCTTCTCTGCCCAACCTGTTGCTGTGCCTGGGATTGCTCCCACCCAGGTGGAGGACCTTGCACTTGGCATGGTTAAACTTCATGAGGTTGGCATCAGCCCACCTCACAAGCATGTCAAAGTCCCTCTGGATGGCATTCCTTCCCTCCAGTGTAAGCACCAAACCACACAGTTTGGTGTCATTGGCAAACTTGCTGAGGGCGCACTCAATCCCACTGTCCATGTCAGCGACAAAGATGTTGAACAGGACCCGTCCCAACACTGATCCCTGAGGGACACCACTCATCACTGGCCTACAGCTGGACACTGAGCCATCGACCGCAACTCTTTGTGTGCGGCCATCCAGTCAGTTCTTTATCCACTGAGTGCTCCACCTATCAAATTGATGTCTCTCCAATTTAGAGACAAGGATGTCGTGTGGGACAGTGTCAAATGCTTTACACAAGTCCAGGTGGATGACATCAACTGCTCTACCCCTGTCCATCAGTTCCACCAAATTGGTCAGGCAGAATTTCCCTTAGTGAAGCTATACACCTTGTTGGTTTTCATGTGCCGTAGCATGCCTTCCAGGAGAATCTGCTCCAAAGTTTTCCAGGCACAAAGGTGAGACTGACTAGTCTGTAATTCCCCAGTGTCATGGTTTAAACCCAGCCACGCATCTCGTTCACTCACTCAACCTCCCTTTCTTGCCCTCTCCCTGCTCCTGGAGGGATGAGGAGGAGAATCAAAAGAATGCAACTCCCACAGGTTGAAATAAGAACAGTTTAGTAACTAAGGTATAACACAAATCACTGCTGCTACCACCAGTAATAATGATAAAGGAAATAACAAGGGAAAAGAATACAGCATCTCACCAACCACTGACAGATAACTCATGACACCCCACCCCAACCAAGCACCGACCGAATACCTCCTCCAACCCCCCAGAGCGCTAGCCCTTCCAGGTAACTCTCAGTTACATCCTGGGTATGACATGCTGTGGTATGGAATACCTCTTTGGGGAGTTTGGGTCAGGTGTCCTGTCCCTGCTTCCTCCCAGCCTCCCCTCCTCCCTGGCAGAGCATGAGGCTCACAGAGTCCTTGGTCAGAGTAAAACATTTGAGCAGTAACTAAAAACATTCCTTTTATCAGTTTTGTTCCCAGGCCAAAACTCAAAAACATAGTGCTGCACCAGTTATTATGATGAAGGGAAAGATGACTGCCACTGCTAAACCCAGGAGACCCGGATCATCCATTTTCCCCTTCTTGAAAACAGGGTTTATATTTCCATTTTTCCAGTAGTCAGGAACTTCACCTGACTGCCATGATTGTTCAAATATGATGGCCAGTGTCTTAGGAACTTCATTCACCAGCTCTTTCAGGACCCACGGATGGATTTCATCAGGTCCCATGGACTTGTGCATGTTCAGGTTCTTAAGATGATCTCCAACATGATCCTCTCCTACAGTGGGCCCAAGGTTTTCATTCTCACAGTCCCTGTGTCTGCCTTCCAAGACTTGGTTGGTGTGGTCAGAGCCTTTGCCAGTGAAGACTGAGGCAAAGAAGTCATTAAGAACCTCAATCTTCTCCAAATCCAGGCTAGCAAGTTCTCCTGGTAGCTTCTGGAGAGGGCCCACATTGTTTCTAGTTTGTCTTTCATTTGCAGTGTACCTATAGAATCCCTTCCTGTTATCTTTCACATCTCTCCACGTTTAATTCTAACTAGATCTTACAGTTCCTAACCTGGTCCCTAGCTTCCCTGACAACATCCCTGTGCTCTGCCTTGGCCATCTGTCCTTGTTTCCACCTTTAATAAGCTTTCACAGCTTTGGGAGATTATTTCCTACTTTTTCTTTTCTGAATGTATGGTACACATAGAAACACACCTCTTGAACAACTTCTCTCACATTCTAATGGAAAATGAGATCAGTAGATATTTACAGGAAAACATTACAGTAAAGTGTTACCATGTGAGGAACTTTATGTAATGTTAAGGAATGAACTACACTTGCTGTAAAATCCACAAACTTTAAAAGAAAGGCCATTAAGAGGCGTATTCAATTTAAAAAAAAAAAAGCAGATATCCTTATTGCTAAGAGTCCTTTCCCTCTTTAGTGCTTGCGAGGGAGTAACTTCCTGGAGCTGGACAATACTAGCTAGGCTTCCCCCTAGTACTCAGCATCAGTGGGTGAAAGGCAGGGAAAGTGTCCTCCCACATGCTCTTCCCTAGGCACTTCTTCTCAGCTGCCACATTTGCTGCTTAGTTGTTGCCCTGCAAATGTGACATATTCCCATTCATTGTCAAGGACGTGCAAGGTATATGCAGCCATGCCAGAAAGTTTATTTGCTATCCATATCACATATACAGCCTGCTCCACGAACCTGCAGTAGATTTTTGGGTTCATGCTGAGGCAGAAGAAGGTCATGCACTCTGGTGCTGTCATGTTAGTGTTTCCAAAACGTCAGTGCCTTTTAAAGATATATTAAAATGTAGCCTTTTTTCCAAATTGGGAAGGTGCAGAATTGATATTTTCGACATAAATGTGTGGGATTCAAAGCCTGAAGCAAAACACAGTTTCTATAGCCTTCTACTGCCCTACTTTCTATTCCCCCCTATAGCTTTCTACATTAGCCCTACCTGTGAATGATTTTCTGAAGGGACCTTTATCTGATCCACCAATACAGCTGACTCGCTTTCCCTGTCTCCAACTGTTCAGCCAGTTTGCCAACTTGAAGTTATGGAAGGAAAATAATATCATAAAATCATAGAATCATAGAATAGTTAGAGTTGGAAAGGACCTTAAGATCATCTAGTTCCAAACCCCCTGCCATGGGCAGGGACATCTCACACTAAACCATGCCACCCAAGGCTTTGTCCAACCTGGCCTTGAACACCGCCAGGGATGGAGCATTCACAACATCAATAAATGAAGGTCTTGGCATTCATTTTGTGTGTTATTTGCTAGCAGCACTGAAAGGGGAAAAAGATGGAACTGGACTAGGCTGTCTAGAGGGGAAATTACTTGCAACTAAGAGGATGTGACCCTCTGAATAATTCATAATCATTAGCCTAAGTGACACTTCTGCAGTATGTGCAGTAGTGTTCTCCAGTGCGACAGGGCTGAACCCAAATGGCCCACTCAGCAACAGTCCATTTGTGATCAGATGTCCCTGAAAGACAATTCTCTAAGATACATTTGCTCTGTGTACATGTATAGGCATGTTCTTTTGGCTTTTGTTTGGGTTTTTGTGGGTTTTTTTTTTAAGTAAAGATACTGGCTCAGCTTCATCATGTGTGAAATTTAAGGGTTGCTCAAGTAATTCTTTAAAACTGCATAAAAGAAAATTCTGCTGTGCCTTGGAGACAGTATTGCTGTAATGTTCTGGCATACATCTGCATGATTTCTCAAAGCTAATTCAAATTTAATGCATTGGTACTTCCTTTCCTGCAGAAGTCACCCAGCAGTAATTTGAAGGTTATAGGATGATCTTCCAGAACTAATAACACTTCTAAAATAGTATAAACCAGGAAGCAACATTATAATAGGTAGAATTAGACTTTCAGAGTCACTCCAACCTCTTTAGAGTCCTAAACACAGCAATCTGGTGCCAAAAGTATTTTTAGAATGTGCAGCCAAAAACAAGATACAGTGTTTAAATCAGCTACAAGACAGTTTACAGCAGTGTATTGTCAGGTTTGAATCAGTGTGAACTTTAAGAAACAGGGGCATTTCTGTGTTGGATGTGCACAAAATTAAGGCATTTCATTATTTCTGTTATTTAAACAAAATATGAAGACTATCAAAACTGTTTACAGAAAATGTAAGTTATTCAGTTGAATTTTGATGTAAATGAGCCTAACAAAATGAACAAAGAAAAATTACACTACTCTTGGGCTTTATGCATCACAGAACTAAGAGGCCATTTCCATTTCACTCAGGCAGGCAAAAAAAGATACCATGTTGGATTACACTAAATCAGCAAGCTAAATGGGTTTACTTCACAAAGAAGTAATGGGTTTACTTCTAAAGAAGGCAAATCTTTTTCCATTTTGGACAACCTTATTGCAACTTAGTTCTATTTAGCATCATATTTGACCACGACAAGATATAATTAGATTTCCTGAACTTTATGACTTCTTCTTGAACTGTAGCTGGATCAGTACAAACATGTAGCACTCAGCCCCTGTGGCTTGGTTATGAGACACAGATGGCAAGCTAGAAATACAACAAAAAATCTGGATAATCACGAGAAGTACATACTTGAAGACATAAAACTTAGTTGTTTTTGATTTGGGCTGTACTCGTTCCTCTGATTTATTTTAAGCAAAATTTATTTGCAGTTAAGTCTAGAAGATATTCCACAATGCCCTCCTCAACTCTTGCTATATATACCGAAGACCAGGGTAGTCCAGTTTCTTTATTATCCCCCATTTTCACAAGCTGCCTCTGCAGTTTTATTGCCACTGACAGAAGCGGGTCTGCAGTACATGTAGACAAGAAACTTTGATCATCTTGGCGGTATCCAAGGCCAGATTAGACGTAGCCTTGGATGGCATGGTTTAGTGTGGGGTGTCCCTGCTTATGGCAGGTGGTTGGAACTAGATGATCTTAAGGTCTTTTCCAAGCCTAACTATTCTATGATTCTATGATTTTATTGTGAACAATATCTAAGAGGTCAGTATGTGTAACAAAAAAAAAAATACTCTTCACTGTATACCAAAGGGACCTGACTTTCAATGTACCTAAAAGGGGCTTACATAGGTGGGGAGAGATTTCTTAGGAAGGCTTCTTGTGGCAGAAGACAGAGTGATGTTTCTAAACCGAAAGAAGGGAGACGCAGGCTCTGAGAGGATAAAAAGTTTTACAATAAGGGTGGTAAAACACTGGCAGTGGTTGCCCAGGTTGGTGATGGAGGTGCCATCTCTGGAGACGTCCAAGGCCAGGCTGGATGTCTGGGCAACCTGACCTTGCTCATTGCAGTGTGGGGTGGACTGGATGACCTTTTGTCCTGGGTTCAGCAGTCCAGTCATTTTTCTCCTTCTTAGTAGCTGGTGCAGTGCTGTGGTTTTGACTTTCAGCCTGGAAACAATGCTGATAACACCGATGTTTTTTGTTGCTGCTAAGTAATGTTAGCTGTGACCAAGGACTTTGTGAGTGTCATGATCTGCCAGGGAGGAGGGGAAGTCGAGAGGAAGCAGGGTCAGGACACCTAACCCAAACTAGCCAAAGGGGTATTCCATACAACAGCATGTCACGCCCAGTGTATAAACTGGGGGCAATTACACAGAAGGGTTAGATCACTGCTTGGGTCGGGCTGGGTATTGGTCAGCGGGTGGTGAGCGGTTGTAGTCTCTTCCCTTGTTATTTCCCTTATCATTATTATTCTTGGTGGTAGCAGTAGTGATTTGTGTTATACCTTAGTTACTGGATTGCTCTTATCTCAACCCATGGGAGTTACATTCTTTCAATTCTCCTCCCTATCCCTTTGGGAAAGGGGGGAGAGTAAGGGGGGGAGTGAGTGATAGGCTGCGTGGTTCTGGGTTGCCAGCTGGGCTTAAACCACAACAGTTCTTTTTGGTGCTGAACGTGGGGCCAAAAGGGTTGAGATAATGACAGATCTGACCAGAGTGTGTCTGATTGTATTTGTGATAAGCATTTATTGTTTCAGATTAATAGTCACTCATCACAGTGTTAATTTATTGCCTCTCAAAGTTGTTGCTCTTGATCTTAGAGTATTTGCTCTGTTAGTTTTTATCGGCTGGGGAGCTTGGGCTAAGATTCTTGTGAGGTGGGCTGATGCCAACCTCATGAAGTTTAACCATGCCAAGTGCAAGGTCCTGCACCTGGGTCGGAGCAATCCCAGGCACAGCTACAGGTTGGGCAGAGAAGAGATTCAGAGCAGCCCTGCGGAGAAGGACTTGGGGGTGGTGGTCGATGAGAAAATGAACATGAGTTGACTGCACTGTGCGCTTGCAGCTCAGAAAGCCAACGGTATCCTAGACTGCATCCAAAGAAGCGTGACCAGCAGGTCAAAGGAGGTGATCCTGCCCCTCTACTCTGCTCACGTGAGACCTCACCTGGAGCATTGTATGCAGTTCTGGTGTCCTCAACATAAAAAGGACATGGAGCTGTTGGAACAAGTGCAGAGGAGGGCCACAAAGATGATCAGGAGACTGGAGCATCTCCCATACGAAGACAGGCTGAGAGAGTTGGGGCTATTGAGCCTGGGGAAGAGAAGGCTGCATGGAGACCTCCTAGCAGCCTTCCAGTATCTGAAGGGGGCCTATAGGGATGCTGGAGAGGAACTCTTCATGAGGGACTGTAGTGACAGGACAAGGGGTAATGCGTTCAAACTTAAACAGGAGAGTTTTAGACTGGATATAAGGAAGAAATTCTTTCCTGTTAGAGTGGTGAGATGCTGGAATGGGCTGCCCAGGGAGGTTGTGAATGTTCCATCCGTGGCAGTGTTCAAGGCCAGATTGGACAAAGCCTTGGGTGGCATGGTTTAGTGTGAGGTGCCCCTGCTTATGGCAGGGGCATTGGAACTAGATGATCTTAAGGCCCTTTCCAACCGTAACTATTCTATGATTCTATGATTATTGTTTCACTGTACTTTATGGGAATGACTGGTAATACAATAGACTCATTGATCACAAAACTGATCTGGCTTGCGTTCCCAGTGTGGTCACCACCTCTATACTTTGGGATGTATATAATAGAAGCGTTTAGCAATTACACATCTTTTTCCCCTCCTCGGGTGGTCAACCTGTGAAGGAGACATTCCCATACAATCCCAGCCACCTCACTAGACTGCTTACAGCATCGCTTGAGAGTTTGGAAGGTTTTGAATGGCCTTTGGGTACCCTTGAGACCTGCCTGCTGATTGTTATGGAGGTCACCATGCTGGCACACATACAGAGTGTGTTTTACTCATGACCATTTCGTCTGATCTCGAAAGTTAAGTGGAGTTGGGTTTGGGTCTTGTCTAGGTGTTATGGTTTAAACCCAGCCACGCAGCTCATTCACTCACTCAGCCTCCCTTTCTTGCCCTCCCCTTGCTCCCGGAGGGATGGGGAGGAGAATCAAAAGAGTGCAACTCCCACAGGTTGAGATAAGAACAGTTTAGTAACTAAGGTATAACACAAATCACTGCTGCTACCAAATAATAATGNAAAAGAGTGCAACTCCCACAGGTTGAGATAAGAACAGTTTAGTAACTAAGGTATAACACAAATCACTGCTGCTACCACCAATAATAATAATGATAAAGGAAATAACAAGGGAAGAGAATACAGCATCCCACCAACCACCGACAGATAACTCATGAAACCCCACCCCAAATGAGTGCTGACCAAATACCTCCTCCAACCCCTCCAGAGCGCTAGCCCTTCCAGGTAACTCTCAGTTACATCCTGGGTATGACATGCTGTGGTATGGAATACCTCTTTGGGGAGTTTGGGTCAGGTGTCCTGTCCCTGCTTCCTCCCAGCCTCCCCTCCTCCCTGGCAGAGCATGAGGCTCACAAAGTCCTTGCTCAGACTAAACATTACTGAGCAGTAACTAAAAATATTCCTTTTATCAGTTTTGTTCCCAGGCCGAAATTCAAAAACATAGTGCTGCGCCAGTTATTATTATGAAGAAAAAAATGACTGCCACTGCTAAACCCAGGACCCTAGGATTAGATGATGATATAGGAGGACCAAGGGATTTTCCCTGAGGCTGGACAATCACAAGTGGCAGGGGGTGTGGGATAGTGTGGGCAAGTATTTAGGCCAGTGGGCCCCTCCACTGCTTTGGAACTTCACCACTGAACAAGTGCAAAATCCAGAAAATCCAGTAAAACACTTAAATGAGGTGTGTTGCCACCCTGGTCATACCAGAAAGCGACAAATCATGACAATGTGCTGGGGCTTGGCCTATGCTTACAGGGCCCTGTTCAACACTATCCAGCACCTTCGAAGGGAAAAAGTGTCTCTGGATCTGATGGCAAAGTAACAGACAATGCAGCTACTCCAGGTCCAAGCACAGCAGCTACACCAACCCCAGTGACAAGTACAGCAGCTACTCAAATTCTGACTATAACAGACAACACAGTTAATCCAATTCCAAGCACAGCAGCTACACCAACCTCAGTGACAAGTACAGCAGCTACTCAAAGCCTGACAACAGATACTGCAGCCACTCCAACCACAGTGATAATCACTGAAGCTAAACCAGAGGACAAATTTGTGCCATTAATGGTTGCGTCTGTATGCAAGAGGGAAAGCAAAAAAGAGGCAAGAAAGATGAAGCAAGATGAAGAAACAATTCACTTTCTACCCAGGATAACAGCTGCTCAGGAGATATTATTACATGAATCAGACAAAGAAGAAGAAGGGGTGACTTCTCATCCCCAGATCTCAACTAAGCTATGGAATATGCAATGAGATTTTACCCATCTTCCAGGGGAGCACATCATCGCTTGGTTGCTCCGATGTTGTGACAATGGGGCTGACGGTCATGAACTAGAAGGTAGGGAAGCCAAGCAGCCGGGATCACTTGCTAGGGAAGGGGGAGTTGACAAAGCAATTGCAAAAGAGAAGAAGTCCCTCAGCCTTTGGAGGCAGCTCTTGGCAGTTATGAAAGAAAGGTTTCCATACAAGGAAGATGTTATCAGTCATTTGGCCAAGTGGACTACTTTAGAGAAAGGCATTCAGTCTCTGAGGGAATCAGCCATTGTAGAGATGATCTATTGCAGGCTGGACACCTGGAACGGACCCATAGATCAAGATGAAGTCAAATGTACATGACCCATGTGGTGGAAATTTACACAGTATGCACAGTCATCATATACCCACTCATTGGCAGCAACAATCTGGAATGACATAGCACCACCAACAGTGGATGAAACAATTCATCAACTCCAAGAGTTCGAAGACAATCTCACCCCTTCCATCGTTTCAGCTGTGGAAAAGCTGTCTCAGCAGTTCAAAGACTTGAGAGACGATCTATTCAATCTATCCAGCTCACCACATGTACCAACACATGCTCAGCTATTAACAAAAGGTGTCCTGCTGCTTGAGAGAGAAGATATAGAAGGTATATGCCATGAGCCTATGGTTTTGCCTGGGGGATCATGGAGAAGACATGAGCAAGTGGGATGGAAAACCTACCTTAACTCTGGAGGAACGGGTGCGTGAATTGAAGAGGAGAACAAAGGCCAAGGCTGATCATCCCATGAAAGCTGTGGCTTCAGTCTCTGGTGGGCAGGTTCAGATGGAGTGGAAGAGCTGACTTTATTCCAGCTCCTGTGATAAAGACTAATCCCTGTCAACAAGATGTAACTGATCAATGTTGTGATGACTATTAGAGAGGCCCTCCCTCCAGCCAGGTGGAGGTAGAGGACAATCGGATTTACTGGGCTGTGTGGATCAGATGGCCTGGAACATCAGTCCCACAGAAGTATAAGGCGCTAGTAGATACCAGTGCACAGTGTACCCTGATGCCATCCAGCTGTCAAGGGGTGGAACCCATTTATATTTCTGGAGTGACAGGAGGATCCCAAGAGTTGACTGTACTGGTGGCTGAAATCAGCCTGACTGGGAGGGAATGGCAAAAGCACCCCATTGTGACTGGTCCAAAGGCTCCATGCATTCTTGGCATAGACTACCTCAGGAGAGGGTACTTCAAAGATCCAAAAGGGTATTGATGGGCTTTTGGTATTGCTGCTTTGGAGACAGAGGAAGTTAAGCAGCTGTCCACCTTGCCTGGTCTCTCAGAAGATCCTTCTGCTGTGGGGTTGATGAAGGTTGAAGAACACCAAGTGCCAATCGCAACCACAACAGTGCACCGGTGGCAATATCACACCAACTGAGATTCCCTGATTCCCAACCACAGGCTGATCCATAGACTGGAGAGCCAAGGAGTGATCAGTAGGATCCATTAAAATGGAGTTTGTTAAGCACATGCTAGAGAAAGATCCGTCAGAGTTGGTTTAGATAGAAGGGGGAGAAGGAAAATCAGTGGGGGAGTGAGCGAGCAGCTGCATGGTTCTGGGTTGCTGGCTGGGCTTAAACCATGACACCTTTGAAGGTCTCTTCCAACCCAAAGTAGTCTATGAACCTATGTCTTTTCAAGGGAGGATAATTCCAGATGGCTTCTTCCAGATTAACACCATGGAAACAGAAAAGACCTTTTCAGCTGAAACAATCAAAAAAAAAGATGGATCAAATCAAGATCCAACACTATTCTGGAGTGTCCTATAAGTTTCTGGAAAGCATATTTCACTGTAGGCTCTGTCTCCACATTTCAGAATAAATGCACCTACAGATGTGTTAAAATGCACTCACAGTAACTGAGAATGACACCATTAAAAATCCTTCCTATTCAAGCACTGAAAGAACTAGTGTTTCCAGAAAGTGGCCTTTTTATGGCAGCACTGATAACAGCTGCCAGAAAAAACACCACAACTATTTCTACATTAAAATAATAATGATTAAAAAATAAAGCTTCCAGTAACTTGTGCTTAATCCTGCTTAGAAAAGAAAAAAAAACCTTTCTCCCTGATTTTTAGATAGCCTATTAAAAAAGAAAAACAAACTGAAAAATGGTAAGAAGCTAACATTCCTTCCACCCCTTTGCAATTCACTTTTAAAAATGGACATAATTTGCATGACAAACATTTGATATCAGTTATTTCCCAAGCTCTGTGTGTTGTTTTTTTTTTCTTTTTAAAGATGTTTTATTGTATTAATTTGATTGACAACAATGACTTATTACCTTGAAAAAATTTAAAATGAAGGCTAATGTGATTTCTTACAGCAAAATCCATATAGCTGCTCCATACAGTGAATTACACTGCTGTGTGCTCTCAAAAAGACTTATTTTTCATAGAATGAAGAGGAACAAGCTGAACAAACATCTCTGTAGTGACTGGGGACTGTCTTTCTTTGGTTTGTAACACTTGGAATAGAGGAATCCTGACTAATGAACTGAAACCATTTATCACTGAGCAATGCAGGGCAAGCACTGTCACCCTCAGAAGAGTTAACACAGAAAACATGACCTGCAGTATCCACCAGGAGTTTTTGGACTCCACCAGAACAACAAAATAATGAAAAAAAAAATATTCTTCATAGCAAAAAAGAAAGCCACCATATAATAGAAACAGTTCCACTTCATGCTTGATCGTGATCTTTACACTTTTGACACAACCCTGAACAAAAAGAAGGTTTGAAATTAAAAACACTTCAATTTGCTTTCCAAGCAGAGCTCAGTAATATCTGAGCTCTGTAGATACAATCCAAGAAATGTGATATCTTTCTATGAAGAAAGAAGCAAACCACCTCCTCACCCTGCCTCAAGCTCTAAAATAATACCTGGCTGTCCCCAAAGAATAAGTGCTAGGGAACAACAAGCTAAATTTTAACACTATTAACTACAGTTTACATATTGGTGATTCCGTTCATCAAATGGAACAATTATGGTATTGTCAGTCAGGCAAAATTCAGTGTTTGCAAACATTTTTACAGGTGGTCTGTATCTGCCTTGATATGAAAGCTGTATATGAAAGGGATCCATTGATATTAAACAAGCAGTCCTTTCCCTGATGTTTGGTTTTGCTCTTTGCAAATTTTTATATTCAATGTGATAGCTTCCATTAATAATACTAAGTACTTAGGTCTACAGGATTTCCATTACCAGGATTCTTGTAGTCTGATCCCTGCTGTTCTAGTCAAATATGCTGTTACATGATTAGTGTCTTAGTGATTCACTTAATTCATTGAAAATACTAATATTTTAAAGGCCAGATCCAGGCTACTAAGAGCTATTTGTGTTCTTAGATATCTACAGTCTGTTAATCAGACTATATTTTGACTCATCTGTTCTTTGGATCTTCAGTGTCTCTTTAGATTTGCTCTTTAAAAAGAACAGAACTTAGTCATTTCATCTAGGCAGAAACAGAAGGAAGAGAAAAAATAAAACAAATTTTTTCCTGGTACACCTGGAAACTTATTCCAAAATAAGAAGTTAGGTGCATTCAAGTTTAAATACATACTTAATTTACTCTGTTTACAGAAGATAGAGATGATAGCATGGTGTAAGGCTTTATAGATTAGAGAGAGTTATACCATAACACAAGCCAGGCATATCTTGTACAAATCTTCACAAAAAAAGTACCTAGTATGTCTTCTATCACTCCATGCCATTACATGTACTCAATACAATTTCAGAAGCAGAGCTTGGGGGATATATCACACCATTAATAAAATTATGTATGGTATAATTTTTCAGTTCTTAGCTTTAGAGCCAGAGTCCTGTAGCATCAAGATGTTTTCCCATGAAACAAACGCAGAATAGACATATCTGTAAGCAATGTCTTTCAAAATTAACCAATACCAAATTGAAAGCATTTTTAAACATTGCATTAAAAGATAGTCCCTAACTCTATAATGATTAGAAAGTTGGCAACACGGCTTGTTAATAGCAAGGAATACCTCTTTGTATTGAATCAGAGTGATCCTTCACTGGTCCTGGACTGAATTTTATACCATCTGTGTGTATCAGATCTGTGTAGTTCCTTTGGGTTCTTTCCCAGGGCTCACTTGACTCAGCATTTACTGCTGCTGCATAGTTACAGTGGCTTGCTGAAATGTGGCCTGTCTTGGGTACTTATCCTGCTTTTCCTATATCTGGAACTGCACCCCCAACTTAAACCAGGTGGAAAATTGTTTTCTGTCAGTTGGGTACTCCAGAAGCATTAGAAATTATGAAGTTTGGAATTGGTTTTACTGATTTTAATTGATACATTGGAATTGGTACATTACTAAGTTTAATCAGATTCTTGTTAATATTTTTAATCTCAGAATGCATATGAAAAAACCCCAGCCAAACAACAAACAGACTTTAATCTCATTATGGACCTACTGCCCTTATTTCGACATTACTCAGTCCAAGTTACTGCAAAAAGACATCATTGCTCCGAAAATCCCCACTGTTCCTCAGATGTATCACTATCCATTTAGAATATGTGAGCTTCATCTCACAAATCTGCAAAATTAATGCAGTAAGAATGATTTCTAATGCTAACTGTGCACTGGAAGCTTACTGAGCTCATCAGATGAAAAGGGATGATTAGATGCACATGTTTACAAACACTGGTCCCACTGATAGAAAAAGTGTCCATTGTAAGAAACATTTAAAATGTGGTTAGGATAACTTTTCAATTTAAGACCATGCAGAAGCATATACCAAGAAAAAACTAATGAAAGCCTTCCATAATACTTTCCAATGCCTTTACATTTGGATAGAAAATGTGATATTGCAGAGATCATGCGAAGCACTGTAAATAAATAGGCCCCTTTAAGCAATCTACAAAAAAATCTTTGTATAATCTACAAGAAAATTAAAAGATATGATAAAAACAATAAAAGTTCCTCTGATTAAGCAGTATGACAATATTTATATCTTTGTTACCAAGAGACAAAAATTAATTTCCCTTCATGGGCACTGGTTTACAAATGGTTTAATGGCCTCTGCTTGATGAAACATATCGACTACTCTAAACTTTATGAACATCTAAAGGCTACTAAGAAAAGTAATACCAGCAGCAGTGTGTGCATGTGCATATACACACACATGCAGTTTCATGGTCTTTGCACTAGCCAGCAACTGAATGGATAATACTACTGAAAGAGGGTAGCAAAAGCAGAGCTGAGCGAGAAGTAATCTGGCATATTGCATGAGAAAATTACATTCTTATCCCAAAGTACTTTGGTTTACTTGCCCAGTACTCACAAACCCTATCCCTTGATATTCATTTTCACACTCAGCTGCACTTTCTAGCTTGTTTACCATGTTGCACTGATGTTTCGTCCCTAAGTTTATTTGATGTAGGCCATTTGAAAATATTATCATTTAAAGCAGTTCCTGTAACTAATGAGCTTATGTTTCATGTGTGTTCTGCAGGACCAAGGAAATGAAAACATTATTATTTTTTTTATTAAATTTAAGCATCTTGGAAAATAAAAAACAGTCTACAAAGGTTTATTCTGGCATGAGAATATAGCAAGGATTCAAAAGAGTGTATATATTACAGTATAGGAATTTTAAAGCCTATTCAGACATCATAAACTCGTGGTTTATCAGCAGAGCTAAACCTGATAGACATGAGGCCTCTAAGAAATTTGCTTGATAGGTAGTGAGGCAGAAGAATTTCTGAGTGGCAGCTCAGAATTATAGTCCAGTTTATAGTCCAATTATGGACTATTTTATAGTCCATGTTATCATGTCTGGACTATAAATGTCGAAGCACTGAAACACCAATTAAAAAAAAAAAAAAAGAAAGGCAAAACCCCCAAACCTACAGTTGTGTCATATAACAAGGAAAAGGTGTAACAAAAATAAAACTATCCTACATTTGAGTGGCAGTTGACAGTGGCTCTCCAAAACTTTACCTGTTCTACCTTTAAAGATTAAGGGAAGGGATCTTAGTTTTTCAGAAGATATGCTAGTCCAGTCTGCATTTTTAGTTAATATAAGGGTGGAGAAGAATCCTGGATATGAATAGTACTGGAGCAAAAAAGAAAGAGTATTAAAACACTGTACCAAGTGGCAAAGAGTGTGGCATATTTGGAAGAAAAGAACTTTAAGTGGAGAAAAGAAGTAGTAAAAACTGGAACATGCTATTTGACCCACTCTGCCTTCCTAGCCTGTTTTGTATGTTTACAACACTGGAATAATTTAAAATATCTGCAGTGTGTCAAAAGTTTTGGTTTTGATACATTACCTAATTGAAACAGTTGATGTTTAAAAAAAAAAACAAACCAACAATCAGCATATTCCAATTTGTGATGTGCTGATATTTTGATACCAGAATAGGTATTTTAGGCAGTGTGGGAATCCATATTACAGCCTACGTAATGCAGATCTTGTTTAGAACAGAATGGGAGAAAACCCTCAGGCTCTTCAGCTTCCCTTGTGGGAGCTTTTGTCCTTGGCTAAAGATAGGGAGCAGACTACAGTGCGGTAGGATTATACTATTCATACAGTTTTGAGAAATTTAACTACAAATACTAGCATTTGACAGCTTCCTGAATGTTATAAATGTTAATGGAGACATTTTTCGCTCGTTGACTTCCATTAAAATTCTGTTGTGAGAGGTTTCCATGCACATTGTATTTGGGTTATCAAGTTCTTCATGCAGAACACTTGAGAATGTGCAATCTTATTTTAAGAATCATAAAAACATAGAATGGTTTAGGTTGGAAAAGACCTTAAAGATCATGTAGCTCCAAAACACCCTGCCACGGGCAGATAAACCTTCCACTAGACCAAATCCCAACTCAGTCTGGCTTTAAACACTTCCAGGGATGCAGCAAAGAAGATTTTTGCAATCTATCTTACTTGCCATCAGCCACTGAGTTTTCATCATTTCTTAGTGGAAGAATCTCATGGCCATCCTCTCTAGTTTTATATATAGACAATAAACTTGAAAACCCTCTTTTTAATCAAGAAAATATTCAAAATGTAAAAAGTGAAATTCTCCTAATTCTTTGCTTGAATGGGAAACTCACAATAGCTCTTAGTCACACAAAAGCCCCTGATTACCATTTCAGAGTCTGCTGTCTGGTTTTTTCTTTAATTTTGGTTAGCTTTTCAATTTTTTTTTTTTTTTTTTTTTTTTTT
>NDXB01000639.1:34982-53094 GCA_002631895.1 Agapornis roseicollis | reverse complement strand
AAAAAAAAAAAAAAAAAAACCAAAAAAAAACAAAAAACCCCCCCCCCCAAAAAAAAAAAAACAACAAAACAAAAAACCCCAAACAGATACTAAGTTTACTGCAAGTCTTTATTTGCTCAGCTAGAACAGGCAAATGGGAGTAGAAGGGCAAGAAAAAATGCAGCAAAAACCCCTCCAACAATCAAACCACAAGAGAAGGTGTCTCAATACCCTGCATGTTATTATGCAGCACTTTATATTGGCTATAGAAACTCCTAAATATTACTGACAAAGCTTGAGCCTAAAGGGTTAACAGAATCCGATGTTCTGCTCCTCTTGAGTCAGCATGACTGTGTTCTTTGCATACAAATGAATGAGCCTCTAGCCCCTTGCCTGGGTTTGCTGTTTTCTGCTTTGAAGATAGTTAATGCACAAAGATCAACATCCAGGACTATTCTGTAAAGTTTATCTGAAGCAGCTGGTCAGAAACCCTGGTCTCCAGAGCTTAAACAGAAAGTACTACAAGAAATGAAATTTAGATCAAATTATGCAGATGAAAGGAGCTCAAAAAGATAGAAAACATAACAACAACACAGACACCCAGCAAAATTACATTCTTGACATACTATCTGTTTTTCAAGGTAAAGAGTGCGAAGCTCAGTTAACTAAGAGATATGCTTTGAAGCTATGCAATGCACTATAAGCAATGCTAAAGAGCTGTATCCTACCATGAAGACAGTTTGTGTGTAGAGCAGTTCAGAAGCACATATTTACAGGAACTCAAAAGGCTAGATGTATCACTGCCTCAAACCAGATGTCATTTCAGGGTAAAATTGAACTCATATACACAATAGGTAGCTGCTCAAAGATAAAGAACAGGTGACCCAGATAAGACGGCTTTCCTCCACCTTAACTATTTTAATTTGCCTCAGCAGGTACTGTAGAAAAGTTTCTGTGGCTCCACCAGATCAAGCTTATGCTGAAAAAGTTTAATAAGATTTACCAGAACTAAGCTAAATGCTATCTATGCTGTACAAGATAACTGTCCTGTGCTGAGGAGTTAGATCCATTAAATCAGTGTATAAATGAGGCAGCTGTTCAGATTTCTACATGCTAAATTAAAGTATCAGTGGCAAAATAAATTCCCTCTATACAGCCTAAAAGGAGAAACTATTTAGGACCACTTTCAAACATTTAATTTTATGGATGGTAAAGCCAGACAAAAATAAGTGAATGCATTTTGGCAGACGTTGTGCTGGATGTGAGCTCCAAGGTGTTTGTAAAAAGCTGATATTGCTGTAGGAAATCTTACATTGTATAGGTGCCAAAAGGAAACCCCAAAAATTTTTCACAGGTTTATTTGCATATATGGCAAACTAAACCCAAATATAGGTTAAGAACATCCACCAGTCTAACAAGAGCTCCTTCAATGTCTTCATGCATACCACAATACCAGTTAATAGTGAAAGAAATTGGCATCTCTTTCATGTTTCATTCTCTCTTCCCTTCTTACATTTGACAGGGCTTCTCCTCTCCTGGAAAGTAAGACATAATACAATATATATAAAAGAGTAGTATACATAAAACAATGGATTGTTGTGCAGAAGCTGAAAATAAACACATCAGCCTTTTTTTCATCAGGAAGAGAAGACAGCAGAAAACATTCATTATTGCTAATTGTGAGATGTAGAGCAAAGAATGATTCCACCAGAAAAATTATTAGGCTGATGTAGTGTTTAGGAGCAACCAGAGGAAGAACTCTCTTCTTAGTGTTAAAAAACTCCTTTTGGCGTGTGCGTGATTTGTTAACTGACCTAAAATAGTCCTCAGAACAGGACAGACTGTGGCCCGTGGCAGAAATCAGGTATTTTCAGTGAAACCATACACTCAGTCAACACAAAGCATTGCATGTATTTAAACCAGTGTCAACATTTTTCCTAATGTAACTGTCTGATATTCACCACTGTGGCAAGATGACACATTTTTAGGGCAGTAGAATTTTATGTGCAGGTGTTACGTATTCATTTCACAGCAAGTAAAAATTTATAAAAGCTATCTGTGCCAAAAATACTGGCATGCAGTACAGTGACTAAATTCAGAGCACACTCACATCTTACAACTAAAATACTCCAAGTACAGATACTAATTCTGGAAAATTATGGCCTAAATATTATTCCAAGGCCTACAAGAAGACTATCTTTCCATTTCTATAAGCTATGAAACACACAGATGGAAATAGCCTCCAGGAAACTAAATTACAGTTTTGTAATAATGAAGTGTTGGAGCAGGCTGTATTGAGAAAAAACATGCTTTAGCTAAGTCAGTACCAGTTCCATTGGTCACTGCTGTAACTTGACAGCCAGATGTCTGAAGTTACAGAGCCTCAGAGGGAAGTAGAACAGGTGTGAGAAGAAAGAGTGAGGTTACTTCGAGAAGTGAGCGACTGGTCTTTACAAAACAAAAAATGTTTTGGACCAAAAAAATAAAAATCATATCACAGGCTCAGTCTGGTATGTAAAGTACAGAGAAAGGAAGGTTCTTTCCTTCTTTTAAGCCTATAAGAAGTATAATGGAGATGCAAGAGGCAACATAGGATGACTGTGGTTGATTGCCCAGGTAGAATGGTGTAGTGTGAAGAGTAGCCTGTTTTTTGATTCCAACCACAATCTTCCAACAAGGAAGGCAGCAGTAGGAACTAGACTAATTGTAGCCACATTGCTAAGCCAGCTACAGAATATGACCCTAAGGTCTGAACACAGCATTCTGCATGTGTCTTTTCTGTGAAAGTCAGAAAAACAACAAATGTGATTCTTCCCAAGGAAGTGAGGAAATAGTCTCAGTCTTGGATATTAGGAGGACAGGTCAAAATGTATTTATGGTATAGCTTGGATTTCGATGTTTAAAGAGTTTTAGCACTGCATGCATCTACTTCATCTCACATATACATCCAAGAAAACTTCAAAATATTTAACTTCAGCTAAACAAGACATGGTTTTGCAGTTTTACTATGTCAGCAAATTCTATTTCAAGAGCTAGAAATGTTTTTTTTTCTCACTCTTTCAGAATGGACTGCTAGGCAAGTTTTCCCCTGCTTTCTGTGTAGCTCCTCCTAGCACCATTCACCAAGTTACCATAACAGCCATACTAGCAACACTTTCTCACCGACAGATGTGCATTCTGCAGTCATTATGAGAAAAGTGATCATCAAGGAAACTGTTTCGCTATCTTTTTTAACCCTTGTGTAACGAGAGATTTGGTGGGTCACAGTGGCACATATTATATTAGATTATATCGAATCGAAATGACAGTTCCTGATGGAAAAGGTTACTGGGAAAAGATGGCCTGTTCTGGGTAAGTTATTGACTGAGAGTTCTCAAAACATCTTACATGATGAAGTTGCTGCTGCATCTGCAACTTATTTCTGGTGCCACAAGTTTTTCACAGTGTGCTTAGTAGTAAAACAGTGTAGATTTTCTAAATTTAAACTACTTGTAGTGGACAGCATACTGGTCATATCAGATATCCAAAGATCAAAACAAAGTTTCATATATAAAAAAGTGAAGTGTTTGATGAGAAAGTGCATACTCAGTATTTTGTTTCAAGAAATTGGTTTGTTCATCCCGTCACTGCTAAGATTTCCTTGATTTTAGCTACTCGTCTTTCTGACGTTGTTAAGTAGAACACAGAAAACAAGGCTGCAGCATATTTTTTATCATGAAAATATTTATTGCTGAGAAAAGTTCTACTTCAATTTGAAAAAGTCATTTCGAAAGACACTGATGACAGTGGTTGCCTTAGTTAATAACTGTATGGAAAATATAACACATTTAGTGTTACTTTTTTAGAGTTATTTTAAAGAGCAGTGCTCTAATCAAACCATGTTCCCTAAACAATGTCCCAAAGTTAGAATGCTATCTAGTCTTCTAACACTTTGCAAGGTTAACGACCTGTTCTTTACTATTCTTCACTTCGGACATGCAACTACTCATTTTCAAAGAGTTTGTCTGCTTAAGGACCTCCATATATACTTATTATCTGATTGCTTGTTTAAATGCGGGCATTCTCGTGTGACTGTTTAGGACTGTCTATTGAGCTCATAGTAAGTGAAATCTGGTTGAAGCCAAATGATTCCCAATTGAATCAGTTTAACCCAAAGCAATTTGTTCAGTTCTGGCTGACACAGAGTAACAGTTTTTCTTTCTCATGTAATGTTTGAGCAAAGGGGAGGGAGGAAGAGAAAGAAAGTCACAACCTTATAAGCATTCTTAAAGTGTGAATGCACAATACTATTTCTATCAAACAGCTTATAAGGCAGTAACTACACGGAAAGAAATCCCCTGTATAATCTCTGTGCTATTTCCATGAAGATTGACTCTGACTAAAAATAGCTGGAGGTTATTAACACTGCAAATCTTTATGAAAGTGATTTTAGTTGCACTCAGAAAAATCAGCATATCATGGATCTGATGTAAATTACAGACTTTCAGGCTATGTTAGAATAATTAAATAATTCATTATACCTAAAGTTATAAGACTGATCTTAAAAGCCACCCCTCCCAATACCCCGCTGCTGCTCCAAAAAAAAAAAAAATCCAACCATTTGATGAAGCCCATCTCACCCTCTGATCTGGTAAACTGATTTTTCTTTTCTGGAATATTTTAAAGTTAGTGAAACATTTTTAATCAGTGCACAACATTGAATCAATTCCGTGTGGAGAATTTTCTGGATGAATCAAAATCCATCAGTGTTATTTATAATAATTGGAAAAACATTTTCACTATAAAAGCACTTCTTATTTTTGCTAAGGCCCTTAATCTGACTGTATTTAACCATGAAATTAACTTTGCACCTGTGTGCTCATTGACTACATTGTTATGCATAACAAGTAAGCTCCTCAATGGAGTCATAGTGAATTAGACCCAAATGTTTTTAATGAATGCCACACTTCAATATGTTGAACATACCAGCTATGAATAACTGAAGAAAGGCTAGAAGGTCAGCATATGAATTATTTTTCTTGCTTTAAATTCACAATAAGCACTGTTAATTTAGTGCAAAAATAACTAGATGGTGTGCTAGAGCCTGTGAGACTAGAAGGGTGTGAAAACTCCTTCAGACTTGAGTTCCTAAGATCCCTCTGTTACATTTTGGACTTCCTCTGTGTGATGATTGGGATATTTACCCATGTCATTTTTTCAGTTCTCTCCCTGGAAAAAAGGGTGTGAAGGGGGAAGAGACATCTGGAGATATTATGAGGTGCTTTAAGACATATGGATAGAAAAATAAAGGTCTAATTTACTGCAGGTCCCCACTCCCACCCCCCACCTGCTAAACTAGACTAACTCAAACACTTAGTATCTAACTGTGGTTTTTTAAACCAACTCATTTCCAATCACTTTATTTTAGCATGAAAGTTATGTAATTAATATGAAGAAGGATTTGAGGTTTACACTCTTACAAAATATTTAAAATATCATTGTAGCAGAACTGAAACATCAATTGAATTAATAAAATCAATATGCTTATACATTCCATTTTATTTACTAGTGAATAATAAATGGAACATCTAAGTTGGAATGCACTTTTAACAGTTTCTAAAGAAGAAGAAACTTTCATTGTAAATCCAATTTTAATGTATTTAAATGCAATTTAATGATTGACTGAACTGGTGTACAAGTTGCTGCCACTATTGCACTGCAATAAGTTAAAACACACTTCAAAAATACTAGTTAGGACCATACTGAAGTTTGATAATTTTTTCCACTCTGCAGAATTTACAGAAATATCTCTTTTTTTGATATCCATTATCCTTATTTCTTATTTTAAAGGGTTTGAAAAGGGCAAGACAAACTTGTAATGAAATCACTATAGGGAAGTGCTTATGCTGGGTGGACTTATAAGAAATAAAAATGTTGACATGAAGAGAGGCTGCTAAAATTCAAAGTAGAAACAGAATATAGTAAAACACTGCCTCTTAATTGCATTTATGTCTTCACACCACTTGGGAGCTAAAGAGATTACTAGGCTACAAACAAGAATGTATTTTACACACTTCCGCACATTACAATTATGGTATTTTGAAAGGTGTGACCTGACTTTACAAGCTGAGTACTGAGAAGTCATCAGCTGTGTAAACACTAGCCTCAACCTTTTGCTTGGACTCTAACAACAGTTGTTTTTTTTTGGTTTGTTTTTTTTTTTGTCTTTTAATTACCCACTGATTTCTGGTCATTGATTTTCTAAGTGCAAATCAGATATAAGATCTAAGCTGCAGGTCTTGTGTTATATAATTGATACTAATATTTTGGACCTCTGCAAAACTTCTTAGTTCTCCTAACTGCCTGTGAATTGATTTTATTTTCCATCATGATACAGTCACCCGTGAAATCTATCATAGCAAAAATTTGGAAAATGTAGATGAAAAGCAATGAGAAACTTGATGTGTAACAGAAGTAATCACTGTGAATTATCACATAATGCTTCAAAAATCCATGAGAAAAATGTTCCTCTTTTTAAGTGTCAAATTACAGCAATGTTTTGCTGAAAACTGTTGTCTACATCCAACTTAAGAAGGTATCTGCTGATGTTTGCTTAAAACAAAAGGGTGGCTGACTTAATGAATTATTTACAGGCTCGCAATATGGCAACAGTATGAACTCTTTTCTAAGATCTCCTCTGGCTACTCCTGGCAGGGTGTCAATTTGCTTGGTTTTATGGTAGGTGCATGAAATTATGGCCCTCTGCTCTGAAATGAGATTCTGCTATTCTACTTGCCAAATGTGAGCAAAGTCAACAAACAAACCACAGCATCACTGCATCACTGGCAAAAGATTTATGTTTTAATAAAAGAACAATGTTCATAAACATAGTTTTAAACCAAAATCAAAATTTACCCCAGTTAATCAGTTTCCTAAAACTACGAAGTTTCAGAAAGCATTCTTGATAGTAATAAGAGCTTCTGAATAGCTTTTAAAAAGAGTCTTTTAAATACAGGGATAATTTTTCATGAACTTTCCTTGTTCTGCAGCAATATGTTAAAAGCCTAACAGGCAATAATACCAGAACTTCTGAATTACAGAAGCCAGAAAACAAAAAAACAAAACTATTTGCCATCAAGAGTCCAAAAGAACAAGGACTTTTCCTGAGCAGCAATGGCTACAACTTTCAAACCTCATAGGCTACTGAAGCATCTAGACCTCTTGTTTGCAAAGTTTAGAGAGGCCACCCCACCACTTTATTCTACCAAATAATGTAGGAAAAAAAGACTTAACAAAAATATTCCACGCTTCTATGAACCCACTGAGCAGTTACTAGTAGACCACTACAGGAACAGAAAAGAAAAATCCAGTGGGGATTCTCCAGAGCTCTGGTCCCAGTCTCATACTATTTTAGTCACTAATGACCTAGAAAAATGGAGTAGAACATAATTAGCACGTCTGAAGATGACACCAGTTTAAAAGCAGTTGGAAGTGCTGGAGGGCAACTTTAGAATGCAAAAATGATTTTGACATATTGGATAATGTCCTGGGTTCAGCTGTAATAACTTTCTCCTTCTTAGTAGCTGTTGCAGTGCTGTGTTTTCGACTTTAGTCTGAGAACAATGTTGATAACACAATGTTTTAGTTGTGGCTAAATAATACTTCAATCAAGGACCTTTCAGTCTTGTGCTCTGTTAATGAGGTGGGGCATAGGAACCAGGGAGGAAGCAGAGAGAGGGCACCTCACCCAAACTAACAAAAAGGGTATTCCGTACCAAGGCACCTCATGCCCAGTATATAAACTGGCAGGGGGGAGGGGGGAACAGGTCCAGAGGAGGGCTATGAGGATGATCAGGAGGCTGGAGCACCTCTGTATGAAGACAGGCTGAGAAAGTTGGGGCTGTTCAGCCTAGAGAAGAGAAGGCTGTGTGGAGACCTCCTAGCAGCCTTCCAGTATCTGAAGGGGGCCTATAAGGATGCTAGAGAGGGACTCTTCATCAGATACTGTGGTGGTAGGAAAAGGGGCAATGTGTCCAAACTTGAACAGGGGATATTTAGGCTGGCTATAAGAAAGAAGTTCTTTATTGGAAGAGTGGTGAGGCACTGGAACAGACTGCCCAAGGAAGCTGTGAATGCTCCATCCCTGTCAGTGTTCAAGGCCAGGTTGGATAGAGCCTTGGTTGACATGGTCTAGTGCAAGGTGTCCCTGCCCATGGCAAGGGGCTTGGAACTAGATGATCTCAAGGTCCTTTCCAACCATAACTATTCTATGATTCTATAATATTCCATTTATTCAGTTAATTTCTACAATTTCTGTGGTAATGCTTTACTTATTAGTTATCAGATTAGAAATAAGGATGCATTATAACAGACGTATAATTGAGCTTCTTATTCACTCATCTGAGGCGATGATAGGTAGAGTCTGTCAAAACCTGGTGTTTATCTTGTGCTTAGAACACTGTACAAAAAATCAAACACTGACTATCAAAAAGTTACTTTGCAACTTTGATGGCAAAACTACTCATTCAGAATGTCTAATACAATGATCTGATTCAGGAGACAATGCACCATCTTCTCACAACAGCTGCTTTGCAGAATGATACTTCACAGCAAAAAACAATGGAAAAATAAAAGAAAAAATGAGGAGAAAAAAAATTCTAGAATAAGCCTTATCTCTTTCATAATCTTTGAGTGCATAGAATCCATATTGCTTTCAAGTGCACCTGTCTGTAATTGGTTTAATAATCACTGTGGTTTTACAAATTACCTTTGTGTGCTCATCTGGGGTGATAAATTAATGTTCCATGTTAACACAGACCTTATTCATCTCATCTGTGCTCAGCAACACTTGTTTTCTGACCCAAGCAGTATGCTTGTTTCTTTTTGGTTTAAGTCTCTTGGGAACTATAGTATTCCTAAAACAGGTCTAAATTCACATAGAAAAAAAATCAGGGGTGCTATCAGCTCCTTTTATAATTGGTTAATCTGGGCAGGTTCTGGGAGACTTTGTGTTCTCTCTATCAGGTTCTTTTGTCTGCAGCAAGGCAAGGATAGGGAAGCTAACACTTTTGAGGGTCTGCTGAATGAGCTGCTTTCTCTGCATTTATTACACCCCAGTTATGTACTGTGAGAGAAACTGCAACTGTGTTTTTCCTTTGGGGTACAAAAACCTGGCAACTTGACAAGCCTATTATATGCTGTATGACCAGATGGATATTTTTCAGGGCTAAGACAGGGCTCCAACTATTTTAAGGGAGACAGAACTTAGAAACTTCAGTGGAATATCCCAAAACGCAGGAAGAGACACCTAGTCAGCTCCTACTGTAGACTTCAAGGAATGAGCCTGAATGTTTTTCGTTTTTAATTCTAGAAAGTTCCTTATCCTGTTATTTATTTTTTTTTTTTAAAGAAAGGTATTTTTTCTGAAATTCTCTTAGAGGAATCTTCCCTTACTTGATTAATAATGGATACATTCCATCTCCAATATTGGCAACATAAGAATTAACCAAATAGAACCAAATAGCACAAAGCAGGAGTTTAAAACACTAATAAAAAGCCCCCAGCTCATGAAGATATGTTCCCATTTAGCATGGCTGATAGTGTCAGTTTGTGACAAGGGTAGGTGGACTGTAGGTTGGACTCCATTTATTAAGTGGGAATTTAGTTCATGTAGACTTCAGTGGTTCCAAACTTCCTGCTTAGCTAGCAGTCTTCCCCTTACAACAGCACTAAATTTGGTATTCAAAGAAATGCATTTTGTTTATGAAGAGAGAGGAAGAAGGAATAAAAAAATCTGTTTAAGAATAAGAAATTAAGTTCTTTATAGTTAAGAGTACAGTCCTGCACTTCCTCTGCTGATGTAGTCTAGAAGACATTCCTTGATCTACCTTCAGCAAGAAATGCTGCTCTTCTAATAGCAAGCTTGTCTACACTGACAGAGTCCCAGGATGACTATTAAGCATAGGTAATATGAACATCTGGGGCATCTGACAGGGGTAAGCAGAGAGGTATGTGACAGGACATTACCTACTTAGAAGGTTGGTATGATCGCCTTCCCATGGTTCAGCAAGGCTTTGCAGTCCCAGAGATGCACTGTCTGCCTATAATGACCACTTTGTAAGCTTTGTACTCCCTTACCACTCTTGGCAGCTGTACTTCGGCAGTGTTTCTAACCAATGTTTCTGCTACCATATCTATCTGCTCACATATATAGCAGAACATCAGAGAACAAGCCTTGAACTCTGTTTAGTCAAGGTTATGCTGTTTGTTGATTAATATGCTTTCATAACTTGGTATTCTTAAACTTGCAAAAGAAATACACCCAGCTTTCATATGAAGCTGGATATAATGCATCTTGTGAGTCTGAACCACCCCCTGCATGTTTTCACTTTACAGTACAATGTCTGTCTAAACTGGTTTTGTTGCCTCCTTCCCCTCCCCCTTTTGAAATTTCTTCTGGGAAACATTTGATGTTTTGAAGAAGCTGAATGGCCTGAAGTTTATGGCAGAAGGAAACATTAAAATATCAAATCCAATGTTACATAAGTAAGCTTAAATCTTGCATGCTACTGTCTCAAGCACTTATTCCTGTAACATACGAGCTGTGGCACCAGTCCAGTGACTCTAGAGTGCAAGGGAATTTTGAGAGATGAGGTGGAGAGAATGCCTCTCCGTGAGCCTCGCTCAGCAACTGTGGTGCATGCTGCTGCCTGGCTGCTGGTGGGAATTGCTGGCATATTGCAGACACCTCTGTCACCACTGCAGTCCTTCAGGGCACCCATACCCTGTTGGCACATTATGCCCTCCCCAGGGTGCAAATTCAGCCCCAGAAGCTGTGCTTCTGACTGACACAGGATAGTTTTCCCCTCCAGTGCTGTTTCCTTTGGTGTCAGTGGTGGTGACAACCAGTTGCCACAGACCCATGTGTGTCTATGGCCCTCTCCCACACTATGCACTGCTGCAGCCCCCACTACTTAAAGCTTGTCACTCCGATCAGTACAAGCCTTGAGGAAGCCTGTCCTGCTTCATATCAGGAGAAGAAAAATAAAAATATGTCTGATTTAATCCTTCAGCAGCTGTGTCCTGTTTTCCTGTATTGTATTTGCTGGGTGACCTTGTAACAGCAGCTGAAGTCCTCCTCAGCCAAAGTCCTTGCATGCAATGCAAGTTCCCATTGATAAGCAGGTGAAATCCTTGTTTGTAAACTGAAATCAATTCCGAGAAATGCTGTCAGATTTTTATCTCCATTAATAGTACTATTAATTGTTTCTCAGAAGTCCTTAGGAAAACGCATTGAAGAGGCTGCTATAACCCCAAGTTGTGTTTCATCATGGCATCCATCTTTACATCTTTATTTTGACATGACATGGATAAAATTGCTAACAGCAGCTAATGGTTTGACCATTGCTTTTATATTTAAGTTTGTGAGCTCAGGAGCTGCAGATAAAATGAGGTCTCAAAAAGAGATAAATAGGTGAGGACACATATTATCAATGAAAAAATGTGAAAGGAAACATCTACCTGGACTTGTGCGAAGCGTTCGACACTGTCCCACACGACATCCTTGTCTCTAAATTGGAGAGACATCAATTTGATAGGTGGAGCACTCGCTGGATAAAGAACTGGCTGGATGGCCGCACTCAAAGAGTTGTGATCAATGGCTCAGTGTCTGGCTGGAAACCAGTGACGAGTGATGTCCCTCAGGGATCAGTGTTGGGACGGGTCCTGTTGAACATCTTTGTCGCTGACATGGACAGCGGGATTGAGTGCGCCCTCAGCAAGTTTGCCGATGACACCAAGCTGTGTGGTTCGGTGGATACGCTGGAGGGAAGGAATGCCATCCAGAGGGACCTTGACACGCTTGTGAGGTGGGCTGATACCAACCTCATGAAATTTAACCATGCCAACTGCAAGGTCCTCCACCTGGGTGAGAGCAATCCCAGGCACACCTACAGGTTGGGCAAAGAGGAGATTCAGAACAGCCCTGCTGAGAAAGCCTTGGGGGTGGTGGTCGATGAGAAAATGAACATGAGTTGACTTCAGTGTGCACTTGCAGCCCAGAAAGCCAATGGTATCCTGGGCTGCATCAAAAGAAGCATGACCAGCAGGTCAAAGGAGGTGGTCCTGCCCTTTTACTCTGCTCATGTGAGACCTCACCTGCAGTATTGTGTGCACTTCTGGTGTCCTCAACATAAAAAAACCATGGAGCTGTTGGAACAAGTCCAGAGGAGGGCCACGAGGATAATCAGGGGGCTGGAGCATCTCCCATACGAAGACAGGCTGAGAGAATTGGGGCTGTTGAGCCTGGGGAAGAGAAGGCTGTGTGGAGACCTCCTAGCAGCCTTCCAGTATCTGAAGGGGGCCTATAGGGATGCTGAGGAGGGACTCTTCATTAGGGGCTGTAGTGACAGGACAAGGGGTAACAGGTTCAAACTTAAACAGAGGAGGTTTAGATTGGATATAAGGAAGAAATTCTTTATTATTAGGTGGTGAGGCAGTGGAATGGGTTGGCCAGGGAGGTTGTGAGTGCTCCATCCGTGGTTGTGTTCAAGGCCAGATTGGATGAAGCTTGGGTGACATGGTTTAGTGTGAGGTGTCCCTGGTTATGGCAGGGGGGTTGGAACTAGATGATCTTAAGGTCCCTCCCAACCCTAACTATTCTATGATTCTATGATTCTATGATCTGTATCATGTAGGTGAAGAAAGTAATTTATTAAATAAAACAAAAAAAAATACAAAGCAAAGTTTTGTGTTGTTTACATATGCTTCTGTACAAAACTATATGGTAATTAAAAAAATTGCTACGTTTTGCATCCCTAGATACTAATACCCCTCAATTGACTTGATAACTACTTGAGATGTCATTTAAGGAGTGGGTGTTGTGAATTCAGTTGAAAAGGAAGAGAAGTTCAGAGTATTTGTGTGTCAAAGAGGAAGCTGGAGAAAACATGAAGCTGGTTGTGGCACATGATTGAGAATTAAGGGATCTAATGGAGAAGTGCAACAAAAAAGAGGTGGTGGGAAATAAAGAAGAGTGCTAGAGACAAAACTAGAAATTAAAGAAGACAGGTGGAGAAGTTATAACAATTAGTGTGGAAGAACATCTGACACCACGTAGGAAATTTTGTGAAAAAAGCATTATGTGCCAAATATATTCTCAGCTAAATTTCACAAAATATTTAAAAAACATCTACATCCTGAATTAATCACAAGTCACTTGTCTTTAAGCTCAGTTTCTAGTTGTTTGAGAATAAGTTCATTAATAGTAATCTCAGAAAAATTATGATATTATCTCTAATTCTTTGGTTAGACATTTTTGAGAAAATATCTTATGAAATATATGTATAAAGAAATATTTTCATAAAGCTTTTCAGACTGAAGCTAGCTTTCTACAAATAATTTGCGACACAATTATACACACAGTCTGCTTGCGAAAGAAGTTAGGTCTGTGTCATGACTTTTTTGAAATGTAGATACAAGAATACTCAAATAATAGATGAGTTCTTGTAATTTTTAAAATCTGAAATAGTTACAAAAATAATAAATCATTTCAGTATAAAAAGCCCACAGACAATACCAGGATGCCTTCTCTGCCATTGTTTTAATATGAACTATTATTTTCTATATTTCTTATGAATACAGACCATGATAAAAACAAAAAGGAAATGAAAGATGAGGCTGATAGATGAAGCTACTGATCCTCAAAGGATGTATTTTTAAGGAAAAAGCAAGCTCGCTTTATGGACAAAATTTTGTGATATCAGAAATGCTTTATTATTATAGGTATTTTATAATCACTACTGCATTTCTAAAATTTCTTGTAATCCTTTTTGTTATTTTAGGTCACTATATAATATAAGATATAGCCTATCAAATAAACTAAGATGTAAATATGAATTGAATACAAATTGTCCTATTTTGGTCTTTGAAGAGAAATAAAGGAGAGGGAGAAAGGGCTTGGGAAAGAGATTGTTGGCAATGTTTTCTTCCATATTATTATTATTTGCATATTATCTGGAGCTTTTAAATAATAAGTGTCAGAACATAAGTACAGAAGGTATCATACAAGTTACTATGTTTTTAGGATTTCCCTAATTGTCATTATAGCAATAATAATTTTGTCAAATTCTAAGATCCTGTTTCACAAATTTATTCCCCAAACATGTATTTTAATAAGGCTGCTCAGAGAATTTGGTAGCATTCACATAGTACATCAGATTCAGCTTCCTGTACTAAAGCAAATATGCCACAAGAATACTAAAGTATGCAGCAATTATAAGTGTATTGCTGAAAAACATATATCATGCATTCTGTTCCTACTGTGATGAAGGCCATATCAAGAGAGAGAAATAGGTTTTCAGACATTCTCAGAAGTAAACAAATGAAAAAAAAATCCTAAAAATTGTTAAATTAAATTTAGTCTGCAACAATATTCAAAACACATGACGTTCTGCCACAAAGTGTGCTGTACATCCTAAACAGGTATCAAGGAATAGAGCTACACTGCCTGGAGTCCTGCTAAGAATGTATTTAATTAATCAGCCCTGTAGCCAAAATACCATGCAGCACTGTTGCAAGTCAGTCTTGGGATAAATAGAAATGTGGCCTGTGTAAATGTCACTGCTTACCATGTTGAATATATTGCTTTTCCAGGAAATGACGTGGTTAGATGTGACATCAGGGTTATTAGGCCCTCTCAAGAGCAGCTAAGTTAACAAAAACCTCTGTCTTACCAGAAAGCAACAGTGTGGTCTTCCTTTCAAGATGTAAAGATACGAATTTTTGACATCCTGCTCCACCCTTTTTGATAATATGGAACAGCAAAACACCTTATGATTTCTTTCAGGAAGCAAAGGGCATGTTCTTTCCAAATTTCAGCTCAACCTTCATAAAAATTCAGAGTGGCAAGGTGTTGTGACACAGAAACTAGTCATGCCAGTCTTTGTTCAGGTTTCATCAGAACATGCTCCATTGAATCCATAGTCAAGTTTTGAGGATTTGTTAATTGGAAGGATTCCACTGCACTCTGTTTCATGTGGTCCTGCTCAAAGGGCTTACAGCTGAGGTCAGTTACTTTATTGGTGATTTTTCATGTTTTGAAGATCAGAAAAGTCAATTGGGATAATAACCTGAGTCTGCTAGTAAAAGCTAGTAGAAACTTCCCAATTGTTCCACAAACAGGTGAGGGATTTTTTATCCTGACAATTTTGTGATGAATTAACAATAACATAGAGATGTATTCTTTACTCCATAAAAATGTTTCACTGTGTTAGAGCAGACAACTTTGCTCCTTCAAGATCTGCAGACCAGTTTTGCAGACTTGGGAGAGTAAAATCTTAAAGAAAAATATGGTTATAGTCATTTTAACTTAAGCCAGTCTTACCTGCCACCAAGTCAGATGTGTTTCTATCTCAAAAGAATCAAAATAGATGTTATCAGATTTTTGAATGTTTTCTGAGCTGCAGAAAGATATCTTCCTTTTATCAGAGCAGTTACGTTTTCATGTTTTCCAGTGTTTCTTGCCCTGCACTCCCCAAAAGAAACCAAACCAAACTTTCTATAAGAAGGAAAAGAATAGCTTGTTATAGTGTTTCTTTTTCCTACAACTTATATTTAAAAGCTGTTTAGGTATGGTCCTGGGCAACCTGCTCTAGCTGATTCTACTTCAGCCTGGGGGTCAGACCACATAAGCTAGAGAGTCCCTTCTAACTTCAAATGTTGTGTGATTTTATAATGTTAGAGCATAGGTCACTTGATGGAATACCTATGTGACAAAACCATGCAGGTACTGCACACAAAAGAGCCCATGTGTAGAAGACATGTCAGAAAAATGTTATCATTTCTACCAGGACAGACGGATCAGCAAGTTGTGACCAGTTGTATGATAATACAGCAAACTAACCATGGGTGGATCAGGACTACTTTAGACAAATTATGTAATGTCTATCAGTTAAGAGTTGTTTTATTTGTTTGTTTAAAAAATATTTTATGCATTTTATCACTTCCATTCTGTGTTATGAAGGTTGCTACGTTATCACAAGCTGATGTTAAGGATAATAGGAGGAATGCATAACCCATAAGAGAGATGTAAGGTTGTGGGTGAATTTTTTCAGTGATTATGAGTTTTACTACTTTGCAGCCTTCATCTGCCTTCTTCAAGCTACTAATTTCTCCTAAGAAGATCACATATATCAGTTTTCTCAACATGATTTTGTTTACCCATTTTTTTTCTGTGGAATTTGACAAAGCATTGTGATCAATCAATAAAAATTACCCTGAAGAGAGCAGTATTTAAAAAAAAAAAAAAACCCTTTTCCAGTTCATAGTATCATAATGCAGATCATGTCTTTTGATACAGTAGCATGTACCCGCAAATGAAAACCCTCATCATTTTGTATTTCTTATTTCACTGCAGTTTCTCATGTCATTGGCATGCCCCACTTATAACGGGAATTTGAGATGGAAGATATATGTTCATCCCCTCTTCCTCCAGCAAGCAAAACTGCAAAATGTTACAGTACTATAAATGTATTTGTGCTTCAAATTGTTCTCTTGATGGAACGGAGAATTTTGATCATCAGAAAAATAATTGCATTGTTCCCTCAGATTAGGTCTGTGTCTTTGAAATACACTGTGTTAGAATGTTAATTGAGTTTGACATAAGCATGGACATGAAATGCATCATACCACTCAACTTACCAGCAGTGAAACTGATTACCAATTATAATCATGCTCTGCATGGTGACAGCATACCAAGACAGAGATGTTGAATATTTCAGTTTGCAATACTATCTGGGTTGTTTAAAGTGTTGACTACGTGTCCTGAAACCAATAGAAGTAATTGGTATGCATGTAAGAGCTGGCAGGCTGAGCACATCACTTATTTATAGAGTCTTTTGATGTAACTGTGGAAAAAAAGTGTTAATAAATCATGGTTCAAAGGAAAATTTACGCTCGCCATTATAATATGACATAAAGTACAAATTATTGAACCTGAATAACTGTTTTCTAGTGAATAGTGCTCCTTTTTTCTTTTATTGAACTAGTCTACTGAAACCTAACAGAAGAAGGGAAGGGAACACAAAGAACACCGTGGCTATTATCTCTTTTCATTTTGTCATGCAGCTATCTGGAAATTAAGATACATACACGAGACAGAGAGTGGAAAATCACTGGGTACGTCATTGCTTTCATAACCTCTTAATTTGCTCCACAAATTGGTTTATGGTCCTCTTAGGGCATGTTCATCAACAAATTCCATGTCAACAATTGATGCGAAGCTTGAAATGGGCCAGAAAACAGGATACAGGAAGTAACACTGTGACCTTAGCTGAAAAGCAGTGAGCCAGTTAAATTAGTATTCATGTAAGTCCTTCCTCTTCAAGGACAGCAGCAATACTAACTTCTCTTCAAACAGAAAGACAAACGTAAAATCTTAAGATATTTGCAAGATGCTTTGGTTTTGTCAGAACTGGTTGCAAACCTTATGGGATCTGTACGGAATCAAATTTTGTTCAGAGACAAGAGAAACACAGACCTTATGGTCAGCAGGTAAGAAGAGAAAAGAAGCACAATATAAGTAAATATTGGTAAAAACCAGTTTCATAAAACTCAGAATTTATTTTTTAAGGAGTAAGGGAAATCTTAAAACTGGAAACAAAGGGAAAAAACGGAGGTTAGAATCCAGGCTATATCATGGGGATTAAATATTAGGATACTATATAATATTTATTGAGAAATCCCACTTAATCTTGTCATTAATAACTAAACTGTTATGTTCATGTGGTAGCCTAGTGGTAGCCAATTAAAGTTGACCAAGCACTGACGATTATCATTTCCATAAAGCTGACCATTTGCATAGCTGTATAGGAAAGACTTGTTCAGTGTTGTACCATCAAAGTTAATCTGTCACCTCTGCAGCTGTAATTGGGGCATCAAAACTGCAATTTAAAGATTGCTTTGTCAATAACTAAAGTGAAATATTCTTTAAATTCAGATGCAAAACTCCCATTTATCTCTATCAGAAGGGAAATTAGATACACTGCTACTACCTGCAATGATACTAATTTAGTACAGGTTCTGTAGCTCATTAGTACTTAGTAATAGGTACAGCTAATACCTGTAAAAAAAAAAAAAAAAAAAAAAAAAAAAAAAA
>NDXB01000639.1:19314-33067 GCA_002631895.1 Agapornis roseicollis | reverse complement strand
TTAAAAAAAAAAAAAAAAAAAAAAAAAAAAAAGGAAGCAAACACATAAGGGAATTAATGTGCAATTTTCAGAAATTCTGAGTGATCATGCTCAGACTGGTAACTAGTTTCTGTTGGATGACAGCTGTATGTATGGACTCCTTACCTCTGATATGCTGACAAAATTCCTCATAAGAGAAACCTTGTGGTAACCATCCTATTCTGACAGATCTGCTCATTTTCTTATTATACAATGGATTATATTACCTTTAGAAGCAGCATAAATAGATTTCTAAGTATTCTTTTAGGTTTAGGTGTTGCTGTTGTAATGTCTTCTCTGCAGGCTATAAATATCTGTGTTTGCTTACACAAGAGTTGCTTGATCACTGAGATGCTATAACAAAATAGGCAAAATAAACCACAAATTTGCACCCCTGAGTAATCAATTTAACCACAGATAAGAAAATGATGGATTATAGTCTATCTTGTGCCATACACTGAAAAAAAAAATAATGATGAAGTGGTTTGTAATAAAAAAAGAAACAAATTGCAAATATTAAACTGTTGATTTTGAAGGACTCTCAATTTTAGAAAGGTGCTTTCAATTCTTCCAGCATTATAGATCCTGAAAATTAATGAAGTTTGTTTCAGAAACACTGTTTTCTAAAAAAAAATGGCACCTCTCATTATTTGCAATGTTTTAAATAAAACCTAAGGTAGTTCAAGTGTTCAAACAGATGGCTTAATGATACGCCTTTTTTCTTTACTAATCACAGTTATTAAAGCAACCACTATTTTTTATTGTGTTTTAAATGGGCATAGAAAATTTGAGTCAGGTAATGATCTTTGTACATCATGCTGCAAATTGGTTTTGATGACCTTTCACTCTCAGATAATTAGGCTTCACACACATTCATCTTGTTCTCATTGCACTGAGACTGCCCACTATGCTGGGCCCTGCAAACCCCTGGTTTTCAGCATGTTGTCTCTTACTCTCCATCACTGATTTGTTGTTGTTGGACAACTTAGTGGGGTTTTTTTTTTGTTTGTTTGTTTGGTTGGTTGTTTTTGTTTTGTTATTTTTTGTTTTGTTTTGGTTTGGTTTGGTTTTTTTGATAAAAAGTGCAATTGCAATTTTGATTCCTCTTAAGTATGCACTTGTGCAATGCCAGGCTAGGGGTAAAAACAGTGACAACTCTCTTTTCATAGTGGAAGGTTCAAAAAAAATTAGTTGTCAATTAGTCTTTTACTGATTCTTGTGCCTACCACAGGTTTATTTTACCCTCAAGGTTAAATCTAATTTGATTTCATAGTCTCATTTAATCTTCCATAAAGTCCATGTAGTCAGCATCATAATTACTGTAGAAAATACCGTGATACCCTAGGAAAGACTGATTTCCATCAGGAAATGTAACGAATGAAGGAGAAAAAAATGTAGCATACAGATGAAACACATGGGCATCACTGTCTCTAATGGAATATTTTTCCTTAGGCATCAGTTGTTTCAAAAGTAAATGTCTTATAGGGAAGCACACCTGTTGCACCAAGACATACACTATGAGTGCATCTTCAACATATTTTGTGACTGATCAGAAAGTGTCTGAATGTGAACTGGCAAAAATCACATACTTGAAAAACAGACATCCTGAAAGATAGAATTAATTCAGTCTTTCAGTAGAAAATTATAAAGGAATTGAAAGCCTCATGTCAAGCAGTAGGTGATTACTTAGGCTTAACTGCAGGATTCTTTATGTCTTTTGATAAAGTTGATCCTATGTTTCATGCTGCACAAGCTAATACAGAAAATAGATATATTAGGACAAGGGTTTCTAAATTAATAAAAATCAGCAAGGAAAGCCTGTATCAGTAAGGTACGGTATGGCCAAATTGCACAAAGAATCCTTATTGCTTCTTTGTGCGTTTATGTTACAGAACTAACTAGAGGATGAAGGCCTACAGTGCAATAGTTCTGCAATCAAAGATAGACGTAAAGACTTTCAATCCAGCTGGTCACAACCTCCCCAAATAAAGAGATAGAAAAAAAACCAAGCAATTAAGGAAGTTAAGAAATATTAAGGAATACTGTTGTTTTGTAAAAGGTAACAGATTTCAGCTCCCTTGAAAGACAGAAAGATTAGTCCTGTTAAATTCAGTCCAACAGGATAAGAGGAAAAGGAAACCAGGACAGGATATGAAGGTCTCAGAGGGTAAGAAGAACCTTAAAACCAGTTAAGTTTAAAAGAACATTCACACAGAGATATTTTATTATTAATGTTATTGTTATATTTTCTAGCAAAGGCAAACTTCAAGAGAGGAAAAAGTCTGGAACACAGCCAGAATGTGTTTATTATCTTATAAGCAGGATGGAAAAGAGCTTTCTATGTTTCTTGTTGTGTAAGATACACAAGGGCAAGGACTTTGTGTTCTTCTTTATTCTGTACAGCTCTCACCACAATGTCAGTTCTTAATAAATAATAAATAAAATAATGAATTGGAGAACATACAAAAAGATGAGTGGGGAGGACATACTAAATTATTCATAGATGTTCCCAACAATGTCACTTTCCAATTAAAGTGTCATCCTATCCTCTCTCTGGGTGAGACAAAAACCTGCATCTCACAAATGTGACAGCACCAAGAGCGAAAGGATTTTGTCATATATTAGTAGCTAGAATGTGATAGAACATCTAGAACAAGTTTCCAGGAGTGAAGCTTTTCTATATTTATCTTGCTTACACCACTAAAATTCGAATTGTTTTTTTTGTTGTTTTTTTGGGTTGGTTTTCTGTTTTGTTTTGTTTTGTTTTTTCTGTATGAAATGTATGGACTACAATTTGACAAATGTTCTATTTAACAGTTTTTATAAATACTTATAAATCACTTAATATTTCTCTTTTTGAATAATTCATGATAATCTGAAATCATGTAAAAATTTATAGCAGCTACCTGCCAGGACCTGCCTGGTAATCTACTGCAAATCTAATGACCTAGGTTATAAGAGACTGTTTCTTTCCTGCCTTTGTCAACTAGGAACAATATGGATCCTCTCTCAAGCTGTGCAGTATCATTTATGTCCATTCTGTTCAAGGCTAGCTATATTCATACTGTAGATCACATGAAATAAAGCATGAGTCATTTCACCAACCTTTGTACTATACAGTGCAGACCTCTCTAAGGCCACTGTGAAGACTCTCGTGCTTCCTTCAGACATGACACTAATACCAGCATAACCTGTACAGCAAAGGGCTGTACTCTGCATCTCTGCCACTATTTAGTGCTTTCCTTGGTTCCTGCAAAGACAGAAAGCAACAGGGTAAAAAGGAAAAGAAGGTGAAACATGTATTTGTTCTCCTAACCCTAAGGATATTGTTCAGAGTTGTATTTTATTGTGCTTCTCCAGTGGTTCTATCATACAGCATTTAGTGTGGTTATCATAATTACAGCACTGGGACCCATGAAACAGTATTACAATAAACAGCAAGATTGTCATAATAAATAGTATGTTTCTAGCTATCAGAACCACAGAATTTGAAACAATAAACTCTAGAAGACTCAGATACAAAAAATCAAAACAGAGCAGTTTGGAATGCTGTTAAAAACTCATGAATCCTAAACATGTCTTACCTGCACAAAGACAATATAATTTGGGCTGCCAGTCATTGGGGAAGATTTCCAAGGGTGGATGACTGTGGGAAAAAATAGATTTTTTTTTTTTTCCCTGCTTAAGAGATTTGGACTATAATTTGAAATTTATTAACAGCAATGCTGTGCTTGTTTGTGTGTACTTCCTTCCTTTACAAAGATATCTTGTCTGTGTTGAATTGATTAGTTCATTATATAGACAAGTATGTGTAGATCTGCATAGCCAGGTGAGAAAATAACACTAATAGTTAGATTTCATTGATAATAAGCATAAAAAAAAACTGTTGACAAATTTCATGGACCAGATTTTTCATTTATTTTACAGCTGAAATTAATGATGGAGTTTGAGCATGTAATAGATAAATATAAAATGTTATGGAGAACACCATTATGCAGAGTACTTCCTGGGTCCCGTTTTTTATTTCCAGCTCAGCTGGTTTCTTAGAGCATACTGCACAGTCATTTAATTCACTTCCATGTCAACAAGCTTTTCTTGATAAATTAAAATAGAAAAATACTAGATAAATTACTGCAGTTCTGCACGATTCATTTTGCAGCAATTTTCTCAAGGCTGCCTTAAGAATGACCTGCTATCTTCTTCATCTTCTCATCATTTTCCCATTTGGAAAAGTCTGAGCCATATGGTACACTGGGGAATAAGTGGTCTGAGACTGCTGCATTCAAAGGCTGTTAACAATCATAACTATCAAAATCACCACCCTCCTGCAGACAAGGTTAACAGTAGTCTATAGAATAGATAGAGAGGTCAGTAGTAAACTTTTATTAGAATAAATATCAAGTGAATTGTTTGATTTTCTTTTTACCTAAGACATAAACAAAAATTGCAGTTTTTAGGGGCTACTACTGAAGATTGCTGTTGAAAACTTGAAGCTTTAAAACTTTTAGACCTTAATGATTAATGAAGAACATCCTTTTCTATACATATTTTGGATTACTTTATTAATTTTCTTCTCTTAAAACAGAAATATATCTGTATATTCACAGACTCTGGCAAGTTAAATGAATTTAGCAATTATCTTGATAGTCTAGCCCAGGATTTTAAAATCCAAAAGTCTGGAGAGTTAATTTTTAACAGAGAGAAACAAATCTGAGAAAGACCCTAATTATTAATAACTTCAGCTCCTTGTCAGTTGATGCAGTGTTATAAATGAGAAATCAATGCAGGAATTAACAAATAATGTGAAATTTCAAAGTCTAATTTTCATAATTAGTCTTTGCTTCTATATGAAATTCAGAAAAGTTCTGTGAGATAATAGAAAATGTTGGGGTTAGATAAAGTGAGGTAAGAGTGAAAACAGGGCTGTCACTATAGACAAACATTTATAGTGGCAGATCATATAGAAAAATAAGAAACAAAAGAACTAACTTCTCTAAAAGAAAGAAATTACTTGCCATCTAAGAGGGAATTGATAATAATTATAGTAAATAAAAGTAGGAAAAATTAGCTCATCATACACTATGTACTTATACTATGTACTACTGAGTGATAATAACTGTTTGCAAGTTTACTAAAACCACTGATTATATTTCCAGTGGTACAGGAGATATATTTATATGTGGGCATATATGAATGCATATATACACACATATGTTCTGCTTCAGATGAATGGCTAATGTCAGTACTAATATGAAAAAAACCCACACATGATAGTGAAATTAATATGCAGGAATATTTGAGAGGTTCCTTTCTGTTTACATGAATGCTTTAGCATTTCAGTATTTCAAATCCTTCAAATGGGTTCTTTGTTTCTAAAATGCTTTGCCTGATGAACTGAAGGAGAATTTTTTTTTTAACATATATTTTGCTTCAATCCATATCTATTTGTAATGTTTATATTTGTCATTGCATTCTGTACCTATAGAGACTTGCCAGACTGGTGAATGTGGCTTTAAAATAGATTCACTGGAGGAGGGGGCATAGATCCACCCTGACCCTACCAGTTGAATGCCAGCTCCTCCAGTGAATGCTCAGAGAAATGCAGAACTACTCCAGCTGTCCCAGTCAATGAATCAGCTTTATTCAGAACCCAGCTCAGATGCTTCTATACAAATGCCCCAAGTATGGGGAATAAACAAGAGGAATTAGAAACATGTGATGGCCTCCTACAATAGGGCTACAGAACTGATGGATAAGGGCAGAACAGCTGACATTGTCTACCTGTAATTGAGCAAAGCATTTGACACTGGCCTGCATGGCATCCTTGTCTCTAAACTAGAGAGACATGGATTTGATTGATGGACCACCCAGTGTATAAGAAACCGGCTGAATGGACACATGCAGAGAGTTGTGATCAATAGGTCACTGTTCACATGGAGACCAGTGACCAGTGATGTCTGTAAGGGGTGATTTTTGGGACCGGTCTTGTTCAACATCTTTGTTGGTGACATGGACAGTGGGATTGAATGCACCCTCACCAAGTTTGCTGATGACACCAAGCTGTGTGGTTGGGTGGATACGCTGGAGGGAAGGAATGCCATCCAGAGGGACCTTGACACGCTTGTGAGGTGAGCTGATGCCAACCTCATGAAATTTAACCATGCCAAGTGCAAGGTCCTGCACCTGGGTGGGAGCAATCCCAGGCACAGCTACAGATTGGGCAAAGAGGAGATTCAGAGCAGCCCTGCGGAGAAGGACTTGGGGTGTTGGTTTATGAGAAACTGAACATGAGCTGGCTGCAGTGTGCACTTACAGTCCAGAAAGCCAACCGTATCCTGGAGCATGACCAGCAGGTCAAAGGAGGTGGTCCTGCCCTTTTACTCTGCTCATGTGAGACCTCACCTACAGTATTGTGTGCAGTTCTGGTGTCCTCAACATAAGAAAAACATGGAGCTGTTGGAACAAATCCAGAGGAGGGCCACGAGGATAATCAGGAGACTGGAGCATCTCCCATACGAAGACAGGCTGAGAGAGTTGGGGCTGTTTAGCCTGGGGAAGAGAAGACTGCGCGGAGACCTCCTAGCAGCCTTCCAGTATCTGAAGGGGGCCTATAAAGATGCTAGAGAGGGACTCTTCATCAGATACTATGGTGGTAGGAAAATGGGCAATGGGTTCAAACTTAAACAGGGGATATTTAGGCTGGCTATAAGGAAGAAGTTCTTTATTGGAAGAGTGGTGAGGCACTGGAACAGACTGCCCAAGGAAGCTGTGAATGTTCCATTCCTGGCAGTGTTCAAGGCCAGGCTGGATGAGCAACCTGATCTAGTGGAAGGTATCCCTACCCCTGACAGGGGAGATGAAACTAGATTATCCTAAAGTCCTTTCCAACCCTGTTCTATAATTCTACTATTCTATGATTCTGTGACCTCACTTATGGAATCTGGAGTAGTGAATTCTGCCAGTATAGTAGATAAAGCTACATAAAGCTTAGTAATTTCTAAGTAAACTCTGAATAAAACCTTTGCAAATTTTAAGCCTTTTTCTGAGGTTCTTTTTTTTCCCTTTCCCTTCTCCCTGAAGTCCTGAATGGCTCAGTGAATTGCTAAGGGTTTATGGAGCCTTTCACTCTGGGTCATTGGTTTGATTCTAATCTAAGTAAGTTACCAATGAAACAAGAGTCATTACTACCAGAGGATCGGTTTGTGCTCCTTTAAAATGAGTTGGTGGCTTGAGCCAGTTTCCTTTGAGAGAAGAACGATAAGTACCTTCACAGCTGACAGTCTTTTGGTGCAGTCTTAACCAAGAAGGCTGAATTTTTGAGCCATGGTCCAATCATCCCAAATCAGAGAGGAGGCAGTCAAAGCTCTATTAAAAAATGTCCATCAGCTATTTTTCTTGTGTAGAAAAGATTAAGAATTTGTTTTCCAGAACTATTCATCTCCACTGTATTCATGAAGAGCATACATAAAAAAAAAAAAAAAATAAAAATTTATATGACTGTAGTCATGTTGTCATTAAGGAAAATTTCTGAGAAAGGTAGAATTTATCTTGCCTTCTTGCTCTTATTGTTCTCTGGGAATGAATACATCCTGATTAGGAAAGAAACAACACCACAAAAATTACTGTGTCACAAAAAGTTGTCAGGATTGTGAAGGAGACATTGGATTTGCTATAGCCTATAGGGTTGGCTCTACGCTGATGAGTTAATCTTTATTTTTTAATGGAATGATCCTTTCCAATTATCTTCCTCACCTACAAGAGTAGCTTTTCACTTCCTGTATTCTTTACAAGCAGCTTTAGTAAGTCCATACTCATGTATGCAGTATCCTATATGAAATGATGGGCAACTTCTGGTTTCTTGAAATCTCTTTTTGTCTGATAATGGAACTGTACCTCTTAACTAAAAGACATCTATGAAGTGATGTAGCTACTTCAGTATTGGTAGTGCTCCTTAATTGAAGCTTTTCGCTATATTTATATAATCCCCATCTGACCCCCTGGTGTCAGGTCTAAATTATTTCTACTTCTGATCCCCTTTTCTCCTATCAACATTATTGCTTTATTTATAAAAGTAATATAGCTAAAAATGCTTTTTATTTTTTTTTCAGTCTAATCCCAATTCAATAGGCTTCATCTGGCAAAACCTGCAAATTTATTAAATAAAGAAATCTCAGCTTTATCAAATAAGAAAGCCTCTTTTGTATGAATTAGTATTCTTCCCCTGACCTTGGTGAAATTCAGTCTTGTTAATTCCTTAAGATAACACATCATTGGTGGCTTCCTATTTTCTTTCTCCAGTCCTCCATTCTACTTATTCTTTTTTTTTTGCCAGTACCAATGCAAAATATATTGTGAATGCAAAATGAATATTTTTTTTTTGCATATAGGATTCTGTGTATCACAAAATTAACTTCTGCTGTTGATCAGGTGCTGGTTTTGATATGAAAATACCTATTGCTTAAGCTGACTACTGCTCCTGTGCTCCAGCTCATTGTCTGAAACAGCAAAACTGTTGACTGCTGTATTTCAGAAACAGCCTGAAGCCTCTTATTCTGAAAAGCACTTATACAAGTAGTCACCTATACATATGTGTAATCCTGTTCTGTTCAGTATAACCTCCCATCACCAAGTATCAGTTTGATATTTAAATGGTTATTCAACTCTGGGTTTTTTAGTTCTGGTCACTTAACTATTTATTTAAATAACTCATTGGATATGATGGGAAAAGCACGTAGTCCGTGCCACTCTTGATGTCTGCATACAAACATCCGCTTCTTAAACTGGAGCTTATAAAGAGCAGCCTATTTTAAAACACATACACTTCATGCTAAAGTGGGTTTACTTAAAAAATAGCTAATTCTTTCTGTCATAAAATTTACATATGGTATGCTCTAATTAAATGACTGACAGGAGGTGTTACAATAATATGTTATTTTATCAAATGTATTTTTAAGTTATTCTTCTAGTGAATCATTCTGAGCATGCTACTAAAATGCGGGAAGAATGGGAGGTAGAGTTGTGGGCTCATGTATAGAATTAATTTTGCCCTCTGGAGAAATCCCCATGACTGCACAGAGTTCAAAACCCATTATGGTTGTTCCACAACCAAACATTTGATGTACTGATCAGTGTCAAGAGTGGAAGCAGGGAAGAGCCACAAAATGAGACTGGAAAGCCTTGACGGTGCCAGCTGCTCTTTAACCTTGACTCAGCGGTGTGAGTATTAAAAAGAAAATAGAGAAAGCAAGAGAAAAGCAGACAAGTAGGTAAGCAAGCAAGCAAAAATGAAAGTAAGAGAGCACAACAGACCTGAAAATATTGCTCCCTCCAGATAACAGCTTTCTTCTTTCAGCTGCTGAGGTCTTATTTATCTTTTATTAATAAATCAAATTATCAGAGCAGTCTTGTAGACACTAGCTATGGGATCCACAAGAGGAAGTGTAAATCTTTTTAATTCATTGAAGCAATAAAAATACTGCTGTTTAATTATTAAAATATTATTTTTTTTTATGTTTTTAGGAGAAAACTAAGACATAGAAAAATCTATCTCTTTCTACAAGCTCTTTGGAGTGGTGATGCTGTTCATTCATAGGAAACTTCACAGAAACAGAAAGAATAATAAATTGAAGACTTTGTGTAACAGAACAATATCAGCATAGATTGCTCATGAATCAGAAAGATTGTTCTAACACAAACGTTTGGGAAGCAGACACAGAAGCCTGGAAGACATTATTTAACAACCAATATTAACATAGAAAAGAAATTTCCCACTAAAATATGCTGTGGCTAATGGTTTAAAATAGTACTTACTATTTAAGTACTGCTGTCCCTTGAACTCACATATTTTAAAACCAAAGACATTTACTGCTGCATAGTTCTCCTTTTGGAAGCTCTCATTAAATACTTGATGTTAAACACTGGTGTCAAAGGTTAAGAAAACACCCCATGAAATGAGTAAACTATGTATTCAAGTAGTTCTCTTTAAATTATTAATTTATGTTCATGTTGATAATAGCTAAATTTTTCTAGATCTTTTATTCATACTTTGGTAAAAATACCACAGACTAACAAAGTTAGGCACAGTCAATTGAAGCTTAATGGAAAATTAAAAAAAAAAATAATACCCATAAGATGAGAGAAGCAAATAATGCAAATATTATATAGATTAAAAAGTTACAGCAATCTCCCAGCTGCATCACAACAACCTGAGATTTACAATTTTGACTTCTGGTTATTTATTTTCCCTTGCTTTTTGTATAATATAATATGGTGTCTGCATCTTACAAAGTTAGTGGAAAGGAATCCAAATATACATGCATTGGGACTGGGAAAAAAAATGTAGTATAAAGCAAAAACCATCTGAAAACTTTGTTGCAATATACAACTGAGGTGTAGTATTTGTGTATTGATGCATTAGTTAAATTAACATTCTATGTTCCATCTTTCTTTGCCTCTGCATTACTGCATTTTGATGGAGTGGAAGAACAAAGGAATTCAGCTGTTCTTCTTTCAGTGTAACTCTTTAGTTACAGAAATTTAACTAAGCTTTAAGCTTTTGAAAATTCAGAGCCTTATTCCAAACCAAATCTCCTTGCAACTTTCCTGCTTCTAGCAATGGCAGAATAGTAATTCAGCAGCTGATCTGGTATCTCTTAGTCAAGTTTACACAAGCTGGATGCCAATCCACAAAATAAAGTTATGAAACTTACATTAAGATTTACTCTAAATGGAGATACGGACTCTTGGACTCTCCCTTTAACCACTGTCAAGGTCAACAGTGACTAGCAATGTTCCTGTATCTCTGTACAGTTATAAATGTCTTCATCTCTCAGAGGAATCATACCACCTGCAGAATGCCTTTGAAGGATCCATTTCACAGGAAATGGGAGGAATTCCAGGGCTTGGACAGAGTATTATGTTGTCCAACTAGCCCTGCTTGGCAAATTCTTTCTTCAACAACTGTTCTGGCAGCAATTCTCCAACCCTTATAGTAGATGGGAGGACTAGATCACAAATGCATTGTCCTGAAATTTGACAGGGTAGTTGATATCATCCCTAGCATTTAATTAATTTATTTTTCCAGAAAAAGAGATCCAGGGCACCTGGGTCCAGACTTGTGGTTCACATTCAGTGTATTGCTTTTAACTGCGCTGTAGCCTCTCATCTTGAACTGACATTACACATCACTCATCACTATCTGTCAGAAGTTGTATCAGTACCTGTAGCAGCTCTTGCATCTTCTGGATGAAAATTCTCAATGTTTACCTTTAGAGTGTCAATCCTGCAATCTCAGCAGTCACAGTCCTGTTCATCAATTTGTTCTCATCTGCCCTAGAGATGTGCTCAGAATAAATGAAGCAACCAGGACAATTTAAATACAAAGAAGAAGCTATAAATTCATCTGCAGGTTTCGCTTCACAGGCCAGCTCTCAAAGGGATCCTTTCCGCGGTGATAGTACTTGACTGTGATTTACCATTTACATCTTGTGTGGGAGGGACTAGCATAATTTTGATAACAGATTGTCTTCTCTGCTGAGATTAAAAATGGCAGAATTTCTCCCCTGAGGTGGCTACAAAGAGATAGGAGACCAAATAAGTGGCATGGCCATTGCAGTTCATTTTCTACCCTGTAGTAACTGCTGTATTCAGACAGTAATACGGACAATCCATGGTGCAAATTAGGAAATTGCTCTTATTGTCAGTGGCAGCCATCAAAAAGACTGCTTGCTATCTGTAGACAGCAAAGATGCAAGGAAGGAAAGGCTAGGCTTTGGTGCTCCATGGCCTGCAGTAAATTTCTGGGAAAGCCTGAGAAAACTTCCCCCTGCCTCTAACACTACTGAAAGTTTTGTTTCCATAAAGACAGCATGCTTTTCTTGTGCATTGCCCTCAGACTGTATCACACACTTCTGAATATCAAACCCTAGCAGTTTGAATATGCTACTGAATAAATCACAGTCTGAATTGGCCTGCTTCTGGCCATTATTACAATGTTTGTGAACTGATCACTAAAGAGTACAGCAGATAATCATCATAACCTTGGCCTCAATAGGTTAATTACTTGCAAATTATTTACAAGACAATATTCTCTGATAGCAGTTCTTACATCAGATTTATTTAATTTCTAGGAAATAGATAAAACATTTGTTTATTTTGTTGATGGCTATCAGAGAAAATATTCTATTTTATTGCCAAAAATAAGTTATTGTTAGTAAAGTACTAAACACAGTGTGAGAACAAAAAAGTCCTATTATCAGTGACTTTCACAGTACATCCACACAAAGAGTCATTGAATTAGGATATCTAAATCCATGTGGGTATCTGAAAGAAACCCATGGATGCAGAACTGTCTCTGATCTACAGGCTCTCTGCTATGGCAGCATGTTTCAGGGCTCCCAGAGGGACTGATACATATAGATGACTAATAAAAAGGAGTGAAAAAAGTTTTAGCTATGAATCACTTTTGATACTAACTGTATGTTGTCCATGCCTGGGGTATTGAGGGGCTATCTGCAGGTAGTAACAGTGGGAACATAAACACACACTATCTATCTATCTATCTATCTATCTATCTATCTATCTATCTATCATCTATCTAATCTATTTACCTACCTACCTACCTACCTATATGCTACCTGTACAGAGGAAAGAGAAAGACCTTAGAACCTGTACCCTGCCTTCACAATTAGTACCCACACTGTTATTAGTATCCTACAACTGGACAAAACAAATAAATGCTGAGTTCTGGAGCCTGCCTGCCATGGTAAACGCAAACACAAGTCCTCCCCATCTGGGGCAGAAGCCTTTGGCACAGGAAGCTTTGTTTCCACTGTGGTCTTTGTGTCTCTCCTCCTGCCGAGTGGGAACAGCCTCCAAGACTGCCAATCCAGCATGTACTGAAAGCACAGCATTCACTAAAAAACAGGAAAGCAAAAAAATTTTTCTTTGATCTACAATCCATGCTCTGCCCTTTCTCTGCATATGCACCACATAAAAAAAACACATCTAGAACAAGCTCCTTTCTGTTCATAACTGTGAGCCCGGGCTTGATCATCCAAAAGAATGAGCAGATGGGACACAGGTGGGATCTACTTCACTAAAATTACAGTTTTTATTCACTGGCTCCACTGACCCTTTGTTTGGAACATTTTCTGCAAAGTCCTTGTGCCCTTGTGGTTATGTTGTTGTGAGGTTTTAAAGTTGCTTAAAAGTAGAATACTCACAGGTGAAAAGCAGGCTGGTTTTTGTCTGCCTCTTTATCACAGTCAGATCAGGAAATGGTGATGGACTTCCACACTTGCACATTCTCTTCCATCAGAACTGAAACTATTGGGAAACAGTTGCACATTTTAGATGTTTTCCATCAGTAGGCACTTATGACTATAGTCATTCATTCAAAACTGTAGATTTATGATGCAGTATTCTAATGCAAACTGTGACTGAAATTTCATTTTGCTGTTGTAGAATGAGAGGGAAAAGGGAAAAATAGAATTTTTTAGACAGATGGATAATTAAACCTGGGAGCACTGGCAAAACAGCCAAAAGTAATTGATAAGTAGCTGCTATCCTGTAATATATATTAGGGTATTAGTGGTCTCAGAAATGGTTTGCTGTCCCATCACTAAATACATTTGAACCACTGAATTTAAAAAGAAAAAAAACAAACAACAAACCCTGAAAACAATAACAACAACAACAAAACAAACAAACAAAAACACACACACACAAAAAAAAA
>NDXB01000639.1:5001-19117 GCA_002631895.1 Agapornis roseicollis | reverse complement strand
AAAAAAAAAAACCACCCAAAAAAAAAAAAAAAAAAAAATAAAGCAAAAAAAAAAAAACAACAAAAAAAAACACCTAATTTCATGATGAGTCTTCAGGGCTATTGGTATGCCTGCTTTTGGCTCTGTGTTAAAAGCCTGTCTAACTTTCCTCACTCTCTAAAATGAGATGTGATTTCAAAAGAGCAGCTTTTTGACATTTACATAAGCACACATCACACGTTCAAAGAAAAGTGAGGTAACTTTACAGAGAAGCTCAGTAGTGCCCAAGAAACAGTATGTCACTGTAAAAGTACATTTGAAAAATAACACACTTGGAAAAAAGAACAGTTGTGCTGCTATAGAGTCATTTGTAAGTCATGTTTATGGGCATTTCACTGGCAGAAGGATATTTTTGTTCCACTGAAGTGGAAGTTAATTAAGGGTGGAATTCTCCTAGAAAAGCAAAAAATCATGTAAAAGATTCTGAAACAAAATTTTCTCATTTTGCAATCCAAAGCACATATCTAGGAGCCACGCAAATTATAAATGCATATAGATGGTGAGTGTGTAAGTATATTCGGTATGTGTGATATCAATGTCCTTTTATGCACTGACTTGCATCTAAAAACCCAATTCACAAGCTGAAGAAAACATCCATTTACTAGTAAAAAAAAAAAAAGGACTTTTTTTGGTCTAAAACAATGGAGAGAAAGAGAGGGGGGAAAACCCCCCACAAAACCTAGCCCTCATTTTATAAACCCTGACATTTTAGAAAGTTGGGACTGAGACTCTTTTGTATAGATCCCTAATTTGTTCATTTTATATTGTCTGAGCAACTAGATTAAAAAGCAGTGTAAAATGCCCAAAGCAGTGTTTGTCAGCAGTTCTTTTTTATTTCAAAGCATCTGAATAGATGAAGGCTAGTACTGTATTTCAAAACAGACAGGAAGGCTCTTGTTGGCAGCCGTTGCTGCAGAATGAATACACGCCATGAGTATAGACCGTTTGTCTGCTGATTACAGCAGACCCCGGGGGAGCTGGTGTTAGCTCTCATTTTCAGTTCTTTTTCTCTCACAATGTCTCCTTGCTGTGGCAGTCCTGCCTCCCCTACTCCTCCTTGCCTTCATTCCTCACAGCTTTGAGTCGATCTGACTTGGCAGTGGTATATTTAAGACACTTTTCCAAATTAAAATCAGACTAGGATGTTTGAAATGTGTTGACTTGCCTTGAAGGTTAACACAGAGAAGAGAAAAAAGAGAAGCTGTTCTCATTTGGAATTCAGCACTGATCATAATGAATGTACTTGGTATTCATGTGAATCTCACATGTATTTCCATAAGAGTGCTACTGTAATTTAACACTGGTACTAAAAACACTAGGGGGAGAGGGGAGTTAAAAAAAATGTCATGGAATAATAAAAAAAGAGTGTACATTGTGTCTCTGCAGCAACTGAACAGTTTGCCTGTTATTTTAATACTTGATTTATAAGATTTGCCTCCCATCCCCCACTCATTTCCATAGAATTTTCTCAGAGAAAAGATGAGAAATATTCATTTACTGTAGTATATATGTAGCTTTATGATTCAGTACTCCCAAGGGCAGTGGTGATGTATGTGCTACCAAATTGCATGGATTTTGCACACCTATTTTCTCTGATATCCAGTAAGAAATGTGTACTTACTGCAGTAACCTTGCATTACTCATTACTTTGGAGAGACTGAGCATGCTGCGCCAAGAACGTTCAGTAGCCTGCTGTCTCATTTATTTTTTTCTCTCAGTATTTTAAAGGGGAAAATATATGTTATGCTCCAGCAAACCATTTTCTGAGATTCCTAATTCATTTTTAAAATACGGTAAATGGCCGTATCTCGGTATCAATAAACTTCAGAGTAACACACAACTACACCAGTTGAGAGTCATTTTTTTCTGATATAAATTTGACCATTCTTCCAGTTTTCTCTTTGTGCACATCCTGATTGCTGTTGGCAGTTTTTTCCTTTTTCAATAGCCTTTTGTTGCTGCAGCTACACAATGAATGACAGCTTTAAGGCTTCATTATGGAAAAAACCTATACTCCCATGTTGCTCTTATAATCATTCTAGAGTCAAAGGGTGTTTCTTCCTACTCTTCAGTGATTTAAATACTTAAAAGTTTACTCATCTAAATCTTTATCAGAAAGCACTATTTCTGTGCCCTAAAATCAGGAGTTGGTTCCTACTTATCAGGGGAACAAATGAGTCACAGAGAGCTGCCAAAGGTGGGGTGGATACATGGATATCAGGAGCAAGGAAGGATGGGATGTAAACAAGGTTCTCTGTTGTTAAGCAGAATCTCAGTTTTCAGCTTTTTTAAGATTTCTTGTTTCCAAAGTAAAAGCTTGAAACTGAAATCCTGTCTGCCTATTTTGATTACCCTAGAAATACTTGCAAAGATCCTGATATCATGTAAGAAATATGGGATACATCCACTTACACAGGGAAGCAGTTCCCGCAAAGTCCTTAATTCCCTCTCTATTCAGAGAAAAGATGCTGGAAATCTTGGAAGCTCCATGGTAGAGAATTTGTCCACTCCAGTTAAAAGAGTTTGGGAGCTCAAGCTGGTCATAGCAGGTCTCTTTCTTGCACCCTCCAGAAATGTCTTTCCTCATGTCTTTCCATGGATTTTTACAGAATTCTTGTTAGGAAGACTGCTTCATTAGGGACCTAGACAGTGCTTGGACACATGACATAAGAGGAATAAATTCTGAATTTGAAGTGATTGAAGTAGAGAAAATGCTTTAAATCATTAACTATTTCATTGTTCAGCAGCATAGGCATGATAGGAGATGAAGCATCATGTTATGATATATATTCTGCTCTGCATAGCTCATGATGAGTTTGGCTGTTTACACTGCATGGAGGAATATATAGGGGAAACATCTTTGTTACGCTACTTGAACCACTATGCATCTGTCTGCATTTTGCATACACAACTGTTTAAATAATTTTCTTTTTTCCTTCTTTACATGGAAATATGTTATAAAATACAACATAATTACAGTCAGTCTGGTTGTGGTGACCTGGGGAATAGGTCTTGATTTGGAACAAATTATTTTTTTGCAATGATTTTACAAGTCCCAACAGTATTTTAGCAGCCACTGAAGTTAAAAGCACATTGATGTATTTTTCTTAGTAGATACTTAACTAAAAGGAGCGAAGAAAGGTGAAATAGGTGGAAACTTGAAAAGGAAGTAGACCCCTGCATCTGAAAGAGGGATACAGCAACGTGTTACTGAGTAGTTCCCTTTGTCTGAGAGCAAACTGAAACTACAGGGCTAAGGTGGTTAAAGTACCTTATGAAGCCAGGCTTCACGTATTTTCTGTTCAGACTAGAAGTTCTGGTGACCACTGTTGTAATAATACAAGAGTATAAGTAAGCAGAGATCATTATACATGAAAAATTACAGGACTTCTGACAAAGGCCTATTTACCCTATACTGAGGTCTTGCAAATATCTATGATCAGAACATATACTTTTACCATAGCTTTCATTGCTTTGTCTATGCAGACTTTGAAATCAAATTACTTTTCTGCTGTGACTACTGAAATAGAATGAAATGAAATGAAATAGAATATGCCTTTGCAGACTATATTACAAGTGCTATTCTTTAATATATACATAGAAATATGTCATGTACAGCACGTCATCTGAAGCTTTAATAATAGAGATAATGAAAATTAATTGCTCGTTTATAGGCTAATTTTTTTCATTTTTATATACACTGAGGTAGTCATCTTATTGACAGTTCCTCTACACTGTTACAACAGAAAGTAGTGCTCCCCTTTCCTTATCCTCCACACTCTCTTGTCAGGTAATTTTCAATACAGCACTTTATAAGGTGTGGGTTTTTTTTGTAGGATTATGTAATAAACAAGTTATTTTTAGGTAGGAAAATGTGAATAGGCAAGTGCCGAAGCCGATATTGCTAATTGGAGATTTGTCTATAGAAACACAATTGAAGAACACAACTGAAGAATTGCAGCAAGTCAGCTTACATTCCTTGTTCAACCAGCAGTAAACAGTAAGAAATGGCCTCTTCACATTCAAAATTTTGTCAGCACACTTTCCCTTTCTTTGCCTTTGTTGTGAAAAATATCTATGCACTTGTTCACTTACCGTATTTCCAGAGATATTTGACAGTTTTCAGCTGAGGACAATTAGCATAGAATCACAGAATAGTTAGGGTTGGAAAGGACCCCAAGATCATCTAGTTCAAATCCCCCTGCCATAACCAGGGACACCTCACACTAAACCGTGCCACCCAAGGCTTCATCCAAACTGGCCTTGAACACTGCCAGGGATGGAGCACTCACTACCTTCCTGGGCAACCCATTCCAGCATCTCATCACCTTAACAGGAAAGAATTTCTTCCTTATATCCAATTAACATGTTAAAACACACTAGCTTCATGACCTGGTATAAAGTTATATGATCAAATGCTATCCTTACCCTATATTATTACTGCAAATTAGTCTGAAAGCATCCTTTCTGATGTGCGAAGATGTAAAAGTCAGTCTCCATCTAGTTACTAAAAGTTAAATAGCTTCTAAAAGAAAGATGTCTTGATGTCTAATACACAGAAGACGTCAAGTATTTTGGACTGAACTACAAATTTTCTATCTTGAAAGAATATATTTTTGATTTAATGAAATTGGGAGGAGAAAGGAAAGAGTAATTCTAAAAGTAAATCAACAAAAGAATCATTTGCTAATTAAAGTGATTGAGAAAGGGTTACTTGAGCCTGAAGACATATATTAATGTTCTTATTTTTTATTTATGATGAGAGATCTGAGTAGGAACATGCTTAGATTTTGTCTGGGAGACAAATTAGGTAAGAGTATAACAGTCTTGAGAAGACAATGTGTTAGCAGATGCATGGATCAGAGCCTTAGTAAGAAGCAGAAATTTTTCTGCCAGTGTAGCATTGTTATATTTTAAGAATTTAATTAGTAATTTAAGGAATCAGGTGTTCTACAGAACAGTTCCAATCTGACATGATACTTTGACTTCTGGTGCCTTGGCATTCATCACTTTACAAAGCAATGGCACTCTATGTGCCGTTGTGTTATACAAACTTTGTTATGCAAACACACACAGCATGGGAAATAAACAGGATGAACTGGAAATCTATGTGTGGTCACAGTGCCATGATCTCCCTGCAAATACTGAGATATGGTGGGATATCTCACATGACTGGAATGTTGTCATGTGTAGCTATGTACTTTTTAGAAAGGACAGATTAGAGAGGCGAGGTGGCATTGCTCTTTGTGTGAGACAGCAACTGGAATGTACCAAGCTCCACCCAGGTGCAGATGGATGAGTAAAAGGTCTGTGGGTGAGAATTCAATGACAGGCTAATATGGGGGACACGGCCATGGGTATTTATAGGTCACCTGATCAGGAGGAAGAAGTTTATGAAGCCTTCTATGAGCAGCTAGAAATAGCCTCATGGTCACAGGCGCTGGTTCTCCTGGGAAAATTCAACCACACAGAAATTTGTTGGAGGGATAGCATGGCCCAGCACACACAGTCCAGGATGTTTCTGCAGATCATTGAATACATGTGGTAGAGGAACCAATGAAGAAAGCTATGTTGTTAGATCTTGTACTTACAAAACCAGGAAGGACTGGTTGAAGATGTAAACTAAATGTTGGGGGCAGTCTTGGCTGTAGTGATCATGAGATGGAACTCAGGATCCTGCATGGGGGAAGCAAACCAGTTATCAGGATTAGAACTCTAAACTTCCAGAGAGCTGATTTTGGCCTCTTCAAAGACCTATCTAGAGGAATCCTATGGCACAGGGCTTTAGAATAGAACAGAGTCCAAGACTGCTGGTTAGTATTTATGCACCTCTTCCTCCAAGACCAGTGTATCCCTGTGATGAAGAAATCAAGCAAAGGGGGCAGGAGACCTGCTTGGATGAGAAGGGAGATCCTAATAAATCTTAAACTCAATAAAGAAATTTATGGGATGTGGAAAAAGGACAGGCCAAGTGGAAGGACTATAGGAACATCACCAGGGTATGCAGAGGATGATACAAGGAAGGCTAATATCCACTTGGAATTAAGTTTGGCAAAGGACATCAAGAACAACAAGAAGGGCTGTGATTCTATGATGCTATGATACTATCAGAATACACACAAATAAGATATAAATCATATTTTATAATAGTTCGTTGCTATTCTTACTATACTATTTAAAATTATTTCAGTTGATACACAAATGTAAATATTATTAGTCTGCATAAAAGTAACAGATTTTGAAAAAAAAAAATATTCTTTGTGAATTCATGTTCCAATCCAGAATATTTGGACCTACAGAAGAGATGTGAGCAAAGGCTTTGACATGGCTCTTGTATTTCTGGGAAAGTAGTCTGCAAGAGGAAGTCCTGAAACACCATAATATTTGCTATCTAGCTTAATGATCTGAAAGTCTCTGTTGAATCAGAGGTAGAAATGTTAAAGTAATTACCTGGAATGTCAATTTAATGAATGCCTAATATGTGAAAGCATTATTTCTGTAATCTTTTCTATTGCCTAATTTATCATTGTTATTGTTCATTTACTTATGTTATATAGTTCTGAATTACATTCTCTAATATTATTTTTTCTTCAACATGGCTTGTTAGATAGCTAGTGAAAAGATCCTTTCTAAAGAGAAACCTTTGTACTTGGGAAAACTTTTACATATATCTAAACATAAATCCATTCCTGTATCATATTTTTTGGAAAAACTCCCATGCTCCTTGCTATGATTATTAGAAATATTTGTTTGAGCAAGGACTATTTCTTTTCAACTTTGAATTCAGTTGAAAACATGGCAATGCTACCCAATTTATGAGTTCAAATATCCAGTCTCAGGCCTTGTTTCTGAAAAAAATTATCTGCATCCATAAATTTATTCACACTAATAATCTCTCAGTTACTTAGATGAAACACAAGATTTGTGATAATGTGCATGAACGGGATTAATGACAACATCTAGTCCTAATACAACATGTTTGTATGCTATAAATGCAGTACTCTTTCCTAGATTCAGGGGTTAAACAAATTAGCTGGTGGAGAAAATGTGTCTCACTAGGACTATAAGAAAGAGCAAAGAAACTCCTTTTTTCAATATACTATGACTCTGATGCTGTGTTTGGAAGGAGAAAGTTGAAAGAGACTGTAGGAATCTTGAATATTTGTTTAGGAATGGCCATATAACTTCTGAGTTTACATTCTTTTGTGATAATGTTCTCTCTAATATTTATAAAACCACCACCAACATCATCATCCTCCTTGTCTTTAGAAGCCTTGAACTGGAACTGGAATAATTAATTTTATGGTAGGCATTGCAGTAAAGAGTTATAAAATCGTAGAATCATAGAGTCAGCTAGGTAAGAAAAGACCTTTAAGGTCATCAAATCCAACTTTCACACCAGCACTGCCAAGTCCACCCCTAAACCATGTTACTAAGGGACTCATCTACACAGTTTGTGAACACCTCCAGAGATGGTGATTCCACCACTGCCATGGGCATCCTGTTCCAATGCCTTTTGGGAAAGAAATTTTCCAAATATCCAATCTAAACCTCCCCTGGTCAGCTTGAGGCCATTTACTGTTGTCCTATTGCTTGTTACTTGGGAGAAGAGACCAGATCCCACCTCATTCCATTTCCCTTTCAAGTAGCTGTAGAAAATGATAAGGTCTCCCCTAAGTCTTCTCTTCTGTAGACTGAACACCCCCAGTTCCCTCAGCCTTTCCTCATCAGACTTGTGCTCCAGAACCTTCACCAGCTTTGTTGCCCTTTTCTGGACCTGTACCTCAATGTCTTTCTTATAGTGATGGGCTCAGAACTGAGCACAGGATTTGAGGTGCAGCCTCACCAGTGCCCAGTACAGGAGGGCAATCACTTCTCTGGCCCTGCTGGCTATGCTATTCCTGATACAGAAATAAAAGCATATTTCTGCATTCTAAAATGCAAAAATGCATTTTGCATTTTAAGAGTTTACCCAGCTGCTCAGTTTGAAATGAATTGATGAGTAGGTGCCAAGAGGTGACTAGGCAAAGTGCAACTTTTAAGACGGTTTCCAGTGATTAAATAAAACGGAATATTTATGAAACAAAAACCAGGAGAAAACAGCAAGAAAAAGGATGAAGATGACAAATGTTTTTACATCTGCAGGGTTCTTTTTTCTCTCATGGACTAGCTGAAGCTGGCCAGACACTGGTCTTATGGTAACTGACATGACCTCTACCCTCCAGAAGGAAATCAGAGCATACTTGTAACTATTCTGTGTCCCAGTGGTGCAATGTTTTCCTGGGAGAACCCTCCACATCCACAAGAAAGTAAAGGAGATTAATCAGTCAGAGAATTAGGGACTGTCTGGCACATTCTTGAGAGGGAGAGATATTGGCTCTTACTCCTGTAAGATAATACTAGCAATTTTAAGATTGAGGCCAGCAATAGCAACTGCAAGTTCTGAGGGAGGAAAGGCTCTTCACGAGATGGAGAGGAACAATTTTACAGATGTGCACAATTGTTGACTGGCATTTCTTGGTAAGATGAACTCTCTTGAAACCAGACCCAGCCCAATATTAGTTTTTATAAAAGGACATGCTGGTGAGTGAAATGTTGGTGCAAAAATTCACCAAGGTCAATTTCTCCCTTTTTGTGGCAACTATGGCATACTTCAGACCTTGGTTACATGCTCCATCTGTTTGGCACTCTTATGAAACTCACATACAAAAGGAAGCAAAATTTAAAGCTTCAAAACTTTGATCTTGCCAGAAAATATTCTACTCAGAACAAAAATTCACAATTCAGAAATGTGAAGGGCTTCACACACACAGAACAAATAACAGCTTAGCAGGAATTGGTTTACAGTCCTTGTAGAGGACTATATCAATAATAAGAAATTCCACTTGTATGGAGTCATATGATAATCACATGATTATAGTTTTTGATACATTACATAGTTCTTAAGTATAAAAATAAAAATGCTTTAAGAGCTTAGGCTGTCCATTGCATCAAATTAAATCCGATTTAATGCCTAGATGTGTGTCATGCAGATCAGATCCATTTGTACAAGATTGTACACTGTGAAGCTGGTTCAAATGAATGAACGGCTTTCTCATTACTTCACCCTATTCTGCTGTCTCTTTTCCTGTCCTTTGTAACGTAATAGAGGACAGCTGTAGTAGTGAAGTGAATATTAACTAAACTCAGCGCCTCAGCAGATTGTGACTTTAATCCCTGCAAATACCACTAAAATAAAAATTTAATTACAGTCAGTGTAGCTCTGTTAATGCCTGAAAAATATTTAACAATTAGTGGTTGGCTTAATTAAGCAAACTGCCTTTCACAAAACAACCTGAAAAGTTTTCCCCTATATTTTTATCCCTCAGACTAATTAGTCTGATGTAAGCTTACAGCACTTCATTTACTGTTACCGAGTGCTGCATTACTGATCCAGTTACTGGGGATTAGCAGTCTTTAATGGAGGAGAAATTTTTAAAAGAAAAAATAAATACTTATTGAGCACTAATATCCCTTAAAAATAAAAAATGCTTTCTAGCAAGATAGGAGGTTTTGTTAGTTATTTATTCCTATTCAATAACATAGCTAAAGATTTCTCAGCTATGATCATTTATTTACATGAGTTCAGTATGTGTTGACTAAGAAGTAGAGTAGAGCCATGTTTATCAGAGGACATTGTCTTGCACATTCAGAACATACAAATGTGATTATATTCAGGTTTAGTGAATGGCCTGATTCAACTATTTGTTTTGAAAATTTCTGATAAAAAGTCAGAGCTGGAATGTACAAGGTAGTTCACAGCTGACTTTGACAACTAGGTCTTGTTCTTTAAATTAACATGATATTGCTTTGACCTTGCTTGTTTGTGCTGTTAGTGAGCAAGATCAATTGCTCTTGTTTCTGTGGATTTTACTGAAGTTGCTTTCCTGAATACTTATAATTACAGCTCTGTTTGTTTTCTGAAAATACAAACATTGCAAGAAATTCCTGTAAACTGTGGTTTGGATCAAAATATTGCCATCCTGTATCCTAGGTAAAACATTGTTCAACACTTGAATATTATTTCGATATTTGAAATACTGATTTGATAGCAAATGTCTCTGTTCTATACTGGCTAGTGTATATTCAATTAACAGTGATTAACAGTAGTGGTAGACATTTGCCTCGGAACAGTTCATTACATATATTTTCAACTTTTCAAGCTAAAGCCTTGCAGTTTCTTACCTCTACAGCTTATGAATACAAAATTAATCTCTACATTATGAAGTGTATGAATATGTTTTGGATGAAATAATTTAATCATCTTAACAATAAAGGTTGAATTCCCTCAATAAGGACCACTGTCTATACAGAAAATAATTTTTTGCATCTTCTTTATCCTTAAAAAGTTACAATTCATACAAAACAAGACAATACCTGGAAATTCATAATGTTCATTTGGATGTACTGCCAAACATCTTGCAAAAAGTTTATCAATGTTGTATGTAAGTTTATCACACCCAAAATATTTAGACAAATAGGTTATGCAGAACTAGCTAGACAAGTGAGTAAAACATGTTCAAGAAATGAGATTGACTTAATCTAAGTATACAAAGCGAAATACAAAACTGATTAAGACTATTTTAAATCCAAATGTTTTATCCCTTTCACATGCCTGTCTGTCACTAGGATTTACAGGAACATTGTCTAGCTGACTGCTTTCTAAAAAAGATAGACATCATTCAGTATTGCTGAATTTATTTGTTTCAAGTAAATAAAAGTTTTGCTCCATACATATAGGAGTTTGTTAGTAAAAACCCTCTTTTGTGCTAAAAACAAAAGAAATAAGAATTAAATCAATGAGAAACAGAATGTCTGAAAGAAAATGAGGCATAGTTTGATACAATTCAATGTAATTGGCAACCTCTGCTTCTGGGCTCATGTTTTATTGAAGATGCATATTAAGTTACCATTCATAATATTGGAGAGGTAGTCTATTGAAGTCATGGTTTAAATAGTAAATGTTGACTGAAAAATGCAGAGGAGCACCTGGCAACTTCATAAATCCTCTTCTGAGAGAAATTTAACTTATTATGAAGGAGAAAAAGTTAAAAAAAAAAAAAAGGTACAAAGCTGAGAGAAGTGTAAAATTTCTTTCACCTAGCCTAAAAAAAAAAAAATGTGTGTCCTGGGTTCAGCAGTTGCAGTCAGTTTTTCTCCTCCTTAGTAGCTGGTGTTTTGACTTAACCCGGGAACAAAGCCGATAACACCGATGTTTTTGATTGCTGCTAAGCATGTTTACCCTGACCAAGGACATTGTAAGCCTCATGCTCTGCCAGGGAAGAGGGGAGGCCGGGAGGAAGGAGGGACAGGACCCAAACTGACCAAAAAGGTATTCCATACCATAGCACGTCATGCCCAGGAGGTAACTGGGAGTTACCCAGAAGGAAAGGGAACTTCCCGGTCAAGCTCGTTTTCGGCAGGTGGTATCGTACCCTGTTCCCTTGTTATTTTCCTTATTGTTATTATTTTTGGTGATAGCAATAGTGATTTGTGTTATACCTTAGTTACTGGACTGTTGTTTTCTCAACCCGTGGGAGTTGCATTCCTTCAATTCTCCTCCCCATCCCTCCAGGAGTGGGGAGGAAAGAGGAGAGTTGAGTGAGTGAACGAGATGCATGGCTGGGTTTAAACCACGACAATGTGTCTTCAATCTCTTTGCATGACATTTAGATGGACTTCAAATGCTTTAATCTACATCATGACATAAAGTAATACCTGTTGTGAAGTGTTCCTGTGTTGCTGTTAAGGAAATGTTATTTCATCATCAAATTTCATTCTTTCAGTATGTTCGCTCAGCGAAGAATGCATGATATTTCTCCTTAATGGTATAAATAACTCATTTATAATGTTCAATTATACATCTTTTTTTCAAAAGCAATAATACTTTTGGGGTTTTAGGTTGGTGGGATTTTTTTTGTTTTGGTTTGTTTTGGTTTGGTTTTGTTTAGTTAGTTTGGGTTTCTTGTGTGTATGCTTTTTGCTTTTTTCTTCTTTGTCAAATGCTGAAGAATTTCATAATGGTCTAATATGGTCTCTGAATTTCACTGTACAAGCACAACACGTGTTAAAATATAAGCAAAACTTGATCTAATTTTGTTTACCTCAGATCCACTGTGACAACTTTTACAACAAAAGCTACATTATACTGTTTTAATGAAAAGACCATGGTACAAGCCTTAAGCTGCATTTTGTGCCAAGAAATACACTTATAAACCTCAGGATTAGAGCCCAGAAGGCAGTTCATGAAATATGATTTTTTTTCCTGCTTTTCTCGTGCTTGAACTGTAATTATTACAAAGCTGCATAGATTTCAATGTTGAGGACAAAAAAACTTGGTTGTGCATACACATACTTACATATGTAAGTACTTAAAGGTGAAAAACCTGTGTTTCCTAGCACTCATGATACTCTTGTTGAATTTAAAGGGGAGCATATGTGTACATCTGAGGAAAAATGGTTGTCTATTTCCTATGCTTACTGACATATCTAAATAAGTCTGTGACCAGAAGCACAACTTCTGTAAGTCAGCATAGTTGTATTAACTCATTATGCTAAAATATAATTCAGGGAATCTCTGCCATATTAATATGCTAAAACACTGTTATACAGGTAACCATGAATGGCTCCTTCCTTATGTCCATGGAAAGGGGAGCATCCAGGAAAAACTGGAAAGTAGGAAGGTTTTATTGTGGTTATACAGCAATGCACTGGGATTCGTTTAGATGGAGCTCTGTAAGGAGCTGTAAGGACACAGTTGTTTCTTTGATATCCAGGATGTGTCTTTGATCCCTGGTCAAATTTTCAGACTTGTAGTGCTCAAGCTTCTCCGGTAGTATAACCACTACTCCTATTTATTTTAACCTTTGAATCTACCTGCAATAGTATTTCCTAAATGAGGAAAAGAGAACCATGCAACTATTTAGATTTGAGTTTAAATACAACCAAGCCAACTAACCTCTCTGTAACATCTCACTTCTCCTATCTTGCATTTCTTCCCAGCTGAACGAACTCCCTAGCTGCTGATAAACTTGTAGGTTGTAGTCTAGTAAAAAATGTGTCAGAATATAACAGGAGTTTTCCAATTCTTTATCTTTTCAATTAATAGTCAGTTCTAAATCCCACATTCCTTTTATAACAGGTATGTTTTCTTCCACAACATTTCAACAAAGAAAAAGTACCATAGATCTTAAACAGGCCTGAAATAGTATAGCATGTTGACAAAAATTAGTGAAATCACTTGATTTATTTCTCTGGCATTTGTCAGCTGTCCAAGTGAATCTTTGGCTCACATATGCTAATGAAGTACTTTAAAAAAATATCCTTGATCTTTTCAAAATGACAAATATATCTGAATAATAATACTGACTAATATTTTGAAATCTCAATAAAACCAGCTGCAAAGATCAATGACAGATGTCATTTTACATGCCTACTTAGGCCAAAGAGCAAGCTCAAAGGAAGCCAAAAAATGTTGGAAAACAAAACAAAACAAATAAAATTGGCAGACTTCAACTGCCATATAGAAAGGTAGGTTAAAATAATATGAATTCACACATTCACTTTATATCTTAGAATTAAATCTGTCCAATCATTCACTCTACAGATGCAATAGGAGGTTTTGAAGACTTTTGCAAAACATTAAGTAGTAGTTAGGAAAGTTTCCAAACCTACTCTGCAAATTAATAGGTGTAGGTAACTCATATTTGGTTATATTTGCTTACTGTGGTCATTTTTTGTGAACATACCAGGATTTTGCAAATGGTACGAAGCAGTTTAATATATAGCAGAATGAGTTTAATGTAACAGCAAAGACGTTATAAATCAGAAGCCTTAGAGTCAGTCATACGGAAAGCTGCAGCTTTTTCTTTCACACTTTGTACTGCAACATTTTGTTGTTTTTTTTTTTTTTTTCCTGCCAAGTCTGGCATGCTTGAAAAAGTCATTGCTCATGAATGCCTTCCATTTCCTAGTGACATTGTTACAAGTCAAAGCTAAACTGTTTCTTTTGTGCTGAATAACTGAATCATTATGCCTT
>NDXB01000638.1:0-24186 GCA_002631895.1 Agapornis roseicollis | reverse complement strand
CAAGCCAGAGGAGTGCTGAAGGTAGCATCAGACCATGCCTGTGTGAATTGATTCATGTCTTTCCATTTTTTTCATTGCCTAAAAGACAGTCTGGAAGGTGATGTGTTTCTCATAGATGGTGGTGGGGTCCTACTCCATATGCAGGATCAATTTTGCAGGAGCAGCCACATCAGCTGGTAACTCCATGAAGCCAAGACCATCCTGTAGAGCAGAGCATGTGGTGACTTTTCCCTCTGTCTCCTCTCACCTCATCCCATGGGCCTTGGTAGTGTGGGCAAAGCAAGGCATCACTTTTCACAGGGTGGGATTTGCATTAAGCATAAGGTAAGAGCTATGACATTAGCTTATGGTGTTAGACATGCCTCCAGAGCTGCAGCGTGCACAATGTTACCAGTGACATTATCAGATCTGCTAAGACACACGTAAAGTTTGCACTCCAGGTCCTGGGGGTAAAAACGTAGAGGATGAAGGTAATTTGACTCACCATACCTGCTCAGAACAATCAGACTGCAAGTGAACCCAAGACATGATTTAGGCCAGATAATCATGCAGAAAGCATGAAGAAAACATATGAATGAAAAAACAGTAGAGTAAGGTTAAAGCTATTGCTGTTTAACAAAGGTAGATCAACCAGACAGAAAGTATTTTTCTCATGGTATTCCTGGTGACATTTTGGTGCATAATGTCTGGCATCCAGGCAGCAGCAAGGCAAGACCCAAAGCGAAAACAGGGACTTAGAGCACGATTTCTCAAGCTGTGACTCAGAAATTGGCAGCCACACACATGCAGCAAACATCAACACATCAGAATGAATTTGTAGCTGTTATTCCACAGATCCAGAACAAACAAATAAATATAAGAAGGTGTTACCAGTGTGAGCCCTGGGGAATTTATGTTTGACTTGGCACCAAAAACATGCTGTGAGACTCTTGACCTGACAGCATCAGCTGTGATCCTTTACTGAGAAGATTTATGCAGCCCTGAAAGTGAGGATTTGGCAATTAACAGGAACAAGTTTGTCAACTGTGTTGCCCTGTTTAGACATTGTAGGAAATAATGTACACACCAGGTGAAAAAAGACGTATCCCTTTGGTGGCAAGAAGGAACTCAGAAGATGTAACCATTAATGTTGCTTTCATGACATTTCAAGTTTCAGGGCTGAAGTTTTCATTGCTGGGAAGGCACCAGCTTTGAATAATCACACAAGAATGAGAGGCAATAGGCAAAAGTGTGAAGCAGATCCATGTAGAAGAATTTAAGACAGCATTGCACTCTCACTTTAGTTTATTACAGTTTCCTCGTGTTTTTTAGAGTAGGGTCACTCCTTTTAAATAGGATGTAATCTGTTTGAAAATGTCAAGCTGCATGTCTTGCATATTTACAGGAGTAAAGCTGGTTTAGCATATTTAAATAGGATAGTTAGACTGGGTTTAGATATTTGGTGAAAAAGGACTATTGTGAGAAAGGTTTTAAAAAATAGGAATCTAAACACAGACTTCTGAAAGGCATCTACATTGGCATCTACATATGTAAAGCTACTAAATTCTAAATATGGCTAAGTTTACCAATAGGGTACAATATTGAGTTGCTGAAAGTAACAGCTGCCTTAGAAGGGTATGTTCACCTGGCTGGAGACCTCCTGAACAGCACTATGCTGCTTCAGCGTAACACTAGCCTGGATACCTTTACATAGCCCTGTGTCATGCCACACCAAACAAACCCATCTTGAAAATGTGACATCCAAGTTAACAGCTGATGCTTGCTTTAACTATGTGTGTTTGAATCCAGTCACATTTCTTATTATTATTATCATATTTCTTATTTATTGAAATTTAGGACTCATGAGTGTTTTGTCATTCAAGACTTGGCTTTTTGACAAGCTGTGGTACTGTTAATGCCAACAAAAGTTCTTACTCTACTAGTAAAAGTTAGTAGGATAGTATGGATTTTGGTTAACTGCATAAACAGCACCCTCTCTAGTTCCTGATCTGGGCTATTTTCAAACAACCACTGCTGTTTATTGTCATTATTGGGTTCAAAACCTGACTTGCTTTGTTCTTTTTCCAAAGGATATAGTAAATCAGGTCTGACATTTGAAGAAGTGTATTTATCGCAGCACAGAGCATGTGGCTCTGGAGTGTGGCTGAAGCAAAAAAANTTTCCTTTGTTCCTTTCCAAAGGGTTTAGGTAATCAGGTCTGACATTTGAAGAAGTGTATTTATCGCAGCACAGAGCATGTGGCTCTGGAGTGTGGCTGAAGCAAAAAAACAAAGAGCAGCAAAAGCCCTGGATACATTTGTCACCCAGGGGAACTGGGGAGGGGGATGGCTTCCTCACCATCCTGGTTTTCCTCCTTTTTTTGTAAAAACATTTTCATGCTTTCAGATCTAAGCCCAAGGAATTTCACATGGCGGTGTTAGTAACTGAATATATCATCCACAGTGGATCGGCTTTGTCCCTGTCTCCCATCTCCCTGGGAAGGGAGAAAGCACCAGTTGTCACTGCTTCATTAACTGTTCCATTTCTCCCAGTGGTAAAGGGGCAAATTTAAATGCCAACTGGCACATTTTGCAAGGGTGCATAATTTATGAGGCATGTGTGAGAAACTGGAAAGATAGCTACAATCAATATGAGCATAAGCAAAACATTCAGCTTGCAATCTCTGCCACACAGTGTGGCTGCCCATGTTTACTTATCACTCTGCACACATTTTTTACTTTCCTGAACTGTAATTCTCAAGGTTTGTTTGGTTTTGTTTTGTTTTAAAAAAAACTCTACATATTCTTTTAGGCTGGAAGGCTTCTCAAGGGAAAGAGGGACAGTGTGGAGAAAACAACATTGAAAAGGTAGAAACAAATCTTGTATCTTGCCAAAAAACAGATCAGCGCCGCTGAATATTGTGGAGGGTGGAGGGGATGTGAAAGCAGAGGTAGGATTCTCACACAAGAGAGCTCCTTACTGGAAATGGAAAGGATCAGGAGGAAGACAGGTAAGGCAGCCTTCCACAGAAAAGAGGGGAGAGGAAAGCAGAAATGTAGCAATCTTGAATAGACTATTGCCGTTAGTTTTTAACATTCTAACCAAGCTACCTGCATTACTGGCAATATCATCTGAACAAAAGCCAGGTGTCTGCAGATTTGCATATATCTATGTATGTTTAGTGGTATCTGAACCATCGTGCAGAGGCATATCTGGTCGTATACAAAGGGAAAAACAGAAATACAGAAGTACTTCAGGATTTAAACTAATTTTTCTGCATATGTAGTCTCCCTCCTGCCTGTGTGTTCTCCTTCCTCCCTAACAGCAGGAGACTTTCACTCTAATGTCACATAACCTTGAAAGAGTTTCACTTGATGAAGAACCCTGAAGCCACACCTCCTCCACTAAGTGTACTCTTCTAAGTTCACGATATTATCTCCCACAGAAAATCAGGAATTCTAGCCCAATCCTAAAGTGAACCAGCCTTGAGCACTGTGCATCTTGGCCAGATGTGAACACAGATAATAGTTTCTTAGTGCTGTATGTTTCCAAAAGCTTTCTTAAATAAGAAGCATCTGGCTTAAACAGCACAAAGCACTGGTGCCAGCAGTGCTGGAAGGGCTTTGGCAGGGACTGTAGTCTCTATTCTTGGAGGTGTCATGGTCTGCAGACAAGGATTTATGTTGTCATGTAAAGAGCTCTGGCCTGGCATACAGTGTGTTTGTGCAGTTCTCCATTACATACCTTTATTTATGCAGATTTCTTTTTTTCTGTGGGTGAAGAACTGAGCAAAATACAAAGCAGACTTCAGCTCAGCCTCTCCAGTGTGTGTGATCCTTTAACCTGTGCAGCTGCATGTCCTCAGAGGTACCTTGACCTGTGATGATCTCCTCACCAAATGCATATGGGCTGGTTGGGAGAAAAAGCTGGTGAGGGGGCCACAGGGCCAGTGCTTAAGGTAGATTTCGCTGACCATTAACAGAGTTGAAGCACTCTTACAGAGAAGGAAAATAATTTGATTTTGTCTCTACCTCCTCTTGTGGAATAATTTAAAAATCCATTTAGTTTGGCTTAATACATTTTTTATGTGTTTATCTGAATTTCACCCTTAAATGAAAATAATGTTCAGGAGTCTTTCCCATTAAAACTATATACATATCTCTAGAATAGAAAATAAGCACTCAGAAGGGAGTCTGAAGATAGATTTGATAGACTATCTGTCCTACTGGAACTATTTCTAATTGTGGCAGCAGGCTTAGGTTACCAGATTGTAGTCTACACATTATTCTGCTGTACCATACAGGGGTAGCAGGCAGGGTGTTAGAACACAGGATTATTTATTAGGATGAATATAATTAAGTCTTGAAGTGAAACATGCAAGAAAGTTAAAAATAAAAATCCAGTAGGACAATAGGGGCTAGGATGGCTATTTACTGTAAGGATACGAGAAAATGCGACAGAAAAAGAATGAAAGAAAAAAAATTATTACCTTCTCCCACTGTAAGTAGTAGTTTTAGCAGATCTGCTGTCAGAAAATGTTTCCCAAACTAGTTTTATTTAAAGATTCTCTGAAAGGGCAAATTGTCTAGTAATCAAGTCATTTCATTGCTTAATTTACCTTGATTAACACGGTACTTTTCAAAAAGTGCTAATCAATTTTGGCTTCTAGTAAACTGGAAACAGCACACAAATTGCTGTCACAGTCTTAAACTGCTAATCAATTTTGAAAATATAAATCAATGTGCATTTCTATCCTATTATTTTTCAGTCATTGGCTGGAATGCCTTCCTTGACCTTGAACAGTGAAAGAAGAATTTCCATGTAAAATAATCAGAGAAAAAGATGCAATTTTCCATGTAAAATCATTGGAGATAAAGATATACTTTAGCATTGCAGTTTTCAGTTAAAACACAGAATATGTAAGAACTATGAAGGGCAAAACTAGTTTTAGTAAGTAAGGTCATCCTAAGGTGATCTTTTTTCCCTCATTTGAAGGAGAGCATTCTAATATGTTAGGACTCCATATCCTTTAAGCATACACCGTATATTTACATTGCATAATGCAAACTGCTGGGCATGTTACAGTCACAGGCTGCAGCAAAAAAAATACTTACGTTATAGGATCCCCCTCTTTTGCAGGCATAAAAGTATCCAAATAATGCTGTGAAATAATTGATAGTGCAGCCACATTAGAGTTTTCTACATTATTCCACCTCTTTTTCATTTTCCATGTTGACACAAAAGAACCTATCACAGGTCTTTAGCAGTGTAGCTGTGCCTGGAAACGGTAAGTTTTCATATGTTAAAAGCTTAGACATTTTTTTGCAACCAAATGTAATCGTCAGCCATTTGGAGCTTCTTTTAGTTATATGTATATTAGAACAGAGATGGTTTTTTTGCTCTATTTTGTAAAGAAGAAAAATCCCAATTCAAAATCCACTGTTGCACTATATCTACATACATTCTTTTTCTCTGTGTGTTTCTGAAAAAGACCTGTAAAACTTGCCAGCTGAAGGCAGGCAATCACATATATCCATCTGACAAAAGGCTGGATTTGGACATTGTTCTTTAGACTGGAAGGAAAATGGTACAAGATGGGCCAAGTTCTGGGAAAAAATGTCAAAAACCCTTGTGCAATGTAGAACAGCAGCAGAACAGTGCTATCTTACCCCAGAAGACACTGGTGAAACTACAAGACAATGTCTTCTGGCTTCTGAAGCAGCAAAAAAATTAGGGCAACTAGAGGCCAGGCAGTTGTACCCTTATGCCCTGAATGACAGGAACAGGGTGTGTTAAATCTACTTCTGGTTATATAGACTTCTACATTTGAAGGTAAATTTCCCTGTTCTCCCTATACAACCCATGGAAAAGTTGAAAATATCCTTTGTAGACTACATTGCCTTTTGCATGAGAAATCTACATTTGACTGCACATAGAGCATAGGAAGTCAACTCAGGTAGGAGCCTGTTGTTATGTGTTGTACAGATTTTTCCCTGAGAGGTTCAGTCACATCTGAGCATCGTTTGGATCCTTGAAAATATCTGTCTTGGCTTGTGTCCCTGTGTGCCAGTGCTGCACATCTGGGGCCTGTGTACTGGGGATCATTCACAAGTTATTCCCCTTGCTCCCAGATGTGATCTACTAGTAGACAGTTTTCAACTCCAGCTCCTCAGATTACTTGTCCTTCTGCCTGAATATCCTCTCTGTGCTCTGCTTGAACACCCTCTGTGTGCTCTGCCTTGGCTGATTCATATGTAAACTATCTGACATGTATTAATCTAGGCATGTGACCTGCCTTTCTCTTGGGTCCGCAATTTCTGTACACACAATATCTTACTCCATAAACCATTTCCTATTAATTTCTGGGTTTATGTAGTATATCACGCCTGGCTCATCTGTCTGCCACTGTGCCACTGCTATTTACTGGAGACATCTAAGACATAACAAAATGTAAACTGAAAAGCTTTCTTCTGATACTATTTTCCTTCCAGTCATGTGCTAGTTTCCTTCCACCATCTGGGCTCTCCGGTCCAGCTGCATTGTAGCTTGGGCAGCAGAAGGCATAAGAACTTGTGGATCTTTTGCATGTATCAAAGTACAAGAGAAATTGAAAGTTCTACATTTATTAAAAGCAGCATGATTTCCAACTTCCAAAATGCTAATAAAGGCTGAGAGAATATAGTTCAAAAGACAAACAGTTTTTGCCACAGAATAATTATCTTTAGGATGACTAAGTTGTTCATCAGTAACTGGTGCAGAACATGTATAAGGAAACCCTGGTAATATAAAATACCTGAATGCTGTTTATAAATTTTTGATGCTTACAAAGTGAAAGTAAAAATGTTAATAAGCTTTTAGTAAAGGATAACCCACCCCAGTGGTGCTGTTAGACAAACAGCAGAGCTCATTGATATTTTAGGATGCGAAAGATCAGTAGTAAAGGGAACTACACCAATTCAGTGGTGACCCTGATGGCTCAAAATGCTAGTCAAAATCCTGGGTGATGTTCCATCTGTGGGGAAAAATTAGGTGGAATCAGGCTCTTCTTTGATGTGAGCCCATGTATTCAGCACACAAAGTCCTGTTTCCTTCAGAAAAACAGAAGGAGAACATGAGAGAAATGTGACCAAATTCCCAAGATTTTCTCATCTACCATTCAGCCCAAAGTACTTCCCCATCATGCCCATCCCTTAGACCATGCTCTGCCCAGGCCATGTCTTGTACATCCTTACAATTTCTCATCATCTCCTAATATTAATGTGCAAAAGTGTAATGGCAGAAATCAGCTCATGCACCACATACTCTCCATGTCCTTTCATTTTGGATAGAAGTTAAATGCCTCCATAGAAGGTAAAGGTCACCTTTCTTCATAAAGAGCAGTGCATGGTTTTTACGTGTACCTTAGCAAAGAGCATCAGATTTCCTATCCCACTCTTTCAGTGGGTGTGATTCTTCTTGCTTGTATCTCAGCTCAGAAGAACGCTTTTAGGATGCAAATCATCTGGCTATTCAGAAGTTTACCCTGGGATGAGATGACTTGTCTGCTAAAATTTCTGCAACAGAACCTTGCTTGACATGCTTAGACGTAAACAGCTATGCTCTAAGTGTCTGAATCTGGTCAGATTAATTCATTCATTGTCAGTCTGAAGAGAAATGCTGAAGTACCAGCGTTTCTCCTCTAGAACACAGAGGTGACTCAGGATATAGGTATGCCATCAACACTAAGAAAATACTGAACTTTGAAGATATGCTATCATTGCTATGCCAGGCTGTTAGAGCTTGAAGAGACACTTACGCCCTGAAAGCGGATAAAAATGGGATCTGTCAGAAAATGGACGTGTGGAGAAGTATGTGCCTGGGACAAGTACTGGCTCCTGAAATGCTCTGCTCAGTTCATGGACAGATATTATAAGTCTTCTTTCCATAACATGAGAAAGGCTCTGATGGAGCCAAAGTAACCACCATTAGGGTATTGGTCATAGAAGCAAAAATATAAGCACTCTGTGTATTTGAAAGATGGGACAGAGGACAAGAAAATTGAAGTGAGAAATTAAACTGAACTGAATTGAGGGAGATTGAAAAAGGAGAGGAATTACAGAAGACTGGATAAGAGCAGGGGAGACAGGAATTCAAAGGAACGTGCAACACAAAACCAGGAGGGCACAACCAATATAAAAATTGTCATACAAGATCTGTGTCACTGCCCTTGATGCCCAGCATCTGGTTTCTGCTAGAAACCACAGTTAGGTGTATCACAGGATGGAGCATGACAACCATCTGTTGAAAGCCTGCGCTATAATCAGCCTATTGAGAAGTTTTAACTCTTGTTAAACAGAGATTATTTGAAATCCTGAAGCATGAAGGAGGGGTGGCAGCTGAGGAGAAACTAAAAATATAAGGTGAAAAAGAATGGAAGGAGTGAAGAAAAGAACAAACTGGGATATAAAATGAACCCAGAGGATTAGAACTGATTTTCTCTCAGCACTGTGTTGAAGAGAGGATCCAACTCAAAGTCTTCATACTTGCCTTCTGTACAACATACAGGACAGTACATTATCTTTCATGAGAATGTTTTCTCCAGTTTCATGTGATGCTTATTAAAGTTGCAGGATTTCTAACTTACCCAGTTTGTTCCTCCACATATTTATTTATTTATTAACAAATGGACTACACTTCTGCACTCTATAATCCTCACAAAAACTTTTGAAAAATGGTTCCCCTCCCTTTGTTATACCTTCCCTGTTTTTTATCAAAGGTAACCCAAAATATATGGACTTGGCTATGCAAGCTGTCTAGATTTGGATGCTCAAGCTGTTTACCGTCCCTTAAAGCTCTTATTTAAAATCTATATATTTGTATGCTTAATACTAAATACTCACTCTGGTGTGTGCTGTCATTCCATGAGGCTTTCTTAACTGATATGAACTAGGTAGAGAGAGCACTCACCAGAAAAGGTGCTGAAGAGGGGCAATTTCCCTGGTGCAGCTCCAGGAGTCTTAGCTCAGGCAACCGCAGCTATCCCGATGCTCTCTGCAGTGGAGAGGCAGCTAGCTCAGTGCTGCACTCCTCAAGAGAGTGAAGCAGATGTTGCAGTTCATGCTTACTTAGCTGGCACTACTCATGTTACCATAAAAAATATAAGCTCAGAGAAAGCTCGGGAACAGCATTATCATGTATTTTTACCTTGGTAATTCAAGACCCAGAAATCCCTTAGAGCAGCCCCTACTACTCTTCCAGATGAGGTGCTCTCCTGATGATCCTATGCCCAGCTGGTAACTCAGAACCACACAACTGCTCACTCACTCCCCCTGCTTCTTCCCCTCACCCCCAGCTCCCGTAGGAGTGGGGAGGAGAATCGAAAGAATGTAACTCCCACAGGTTGAGATAAGAACAGCAGTAACTGAGGTATAACACAGATCACTGCTGCTGCCACTGATAATAATAATGATAAAGGAAATAACAAGGTAAGAGAATACAACCGCTCACCACCCGCTGACTGATACCCAGCCTGACCCAGGCAATGATCTAGCCCTTCCAGGTAACTGCCCCCAGTTTGTATAGTGGGCATGATGTGCTGTGGTATGGAATACCCCTTTGGTCAGTTTGGGTCAGGTGTCCTGTCTCTGCTTCCTCCCGGCTTCCCCTCCTCCCTGGCAGAGCATGAGGCTCACAGAGTCCTTGGTCAGAGTAAACATTACTGAGCAGCAACTAAAAACATCGGTGTTATCAACACTGTTCCCAGGCTGAAAGTCAAAAGCACAGCACTGCACCAGCTACTAAGAAGGATTAAAATGACTGCTACTGCTGAACCCGGGACACCCTAGCACCAGGACGTTAACTAGAAGTTTTAACCAGAACAGGTCTAGCACATCTCTTCATGTCAGATATTTCTTGAGGAGGGACTGGAAAAGAGAAGCTGCTGCCTGACAGTACTCACTCTGCATAGAGAGAAGAGAAGGTATTTTAATGGTTTAGTACAAATGCATCAGCTCCTTGCAGGATATTGAAACTGACCAGCCAACCCTGTGATCAGCATATCAGAACTGACTGACGTGTTAGTAGTGTCAGCCTGTTGTCAGGGATAAGCTTTTATTGCTTATGGCTGTTGCTTTGGCTGGAGATCAGATATGAAACCCACTAAATTTGCAGCATTGTTATTTTCCTGTGGACATAAGCTTTGGAATGTGCCTTGGACAAAATATATTACATTGGAGGAAATGGTTGCTGTACACCTCCCATATGGCCTAGATTGCTTCAGTTTCTGCACATTAATTTGTTTGCCCTCTATTAGAAAGTTTACTTTCAGGGCAGTAACTGGTATATCATCTTATCGGGGAATCCTATTCAAGAAAGCATGCAATTTCCTCATCTTCAGAGAAGCAGAACCCTTTAAAGACACGATGAGGCAAAAAAGAGAGTATCTGTCAAAAAAGTCCCATGCTCCCATAGCAGACCAACCCTTTACATTGCTGATTTAAATGTCATGCCACTTTTCATATTGGATTAGTTTTTCAACTTCTTGTATTTGAGTTTAGCTTCTGGGATTATGCAATTTATAGGTCAGTGTTCTGCTTTTCTGTTTCTAGTCTTGTGTAGCTTGCTTTGCCCAAGTCTGTAAAACTAGATGACCATCTTGCTCTGACAAATTTGCTCAGGGTCAGCAGGGTAAAAAGTCTGACAGAGGAATTATAAAGAAAATATTATGCATGAAGATGTGGACAGAGTTTGTCCTCAAGCACAGCAAAATTGTTTCTAGGGCTCCATCCTTGTTTACAGCATAGCTACCGCTGTTTGTGCTTTAGGGAAGGATGTGGAGGAATTTGAATATGCTGCACAGAAAGCATGCTTGTTTGCAATGACACCTGATAGACCCCCTCATCATACAAATGTCTAAGTGTAACAGATAGATTTTTCTCTGAGATTCAGGTTGGAAATGCTTGTCATTAAAAATAAAGGAATGAATGCTTTCTAAAAATAGTCTCTCTGTTTTATTTTTTTTTCTGTGACAAAGATTTATGTGTACCCAAATTAATAACAATATGCTTCACATTTCCTGGTCTGACTGCTATGTGTATTTCATCAATTGATAACTTTCTTCATAGGATGCAAAAAACAAAAGTGCAAGCAGAGCATTTTTCTGAGGATGAAAGAAAATGGATGGTATTTCTAGAAAATAAGTTTGTGTTTTATGCAAGAAAGTGGAAGACCTGGGGAATAGGAAGAGGGATGCTGTGTGCCAACTGTCTTACCCCTAAAGTGAGGCATGAACATTTATGTCTGGTTTTAAGACAAAGGCTGGTGACATATTAGCCTCTCACGAATTGGAGAAGAAAGGTAATTTTGTGGAATAGGAGGTAAGACAGTATTCAAAAATCCCCCATGCTCAGTCCTTGACAGGCTTCTTGTGTGATACTGAACGTGTTACTTCAGAAAAGACTCATCACTGCTTCATTTAACCACGTAAAAGTCCCTTTCTTTANTTTATGTGTACCCAAATTAATAACAATATGCTTCACATTTCCTGGTCTGACTGCTATGTGTATTTCATCAATTGATAACTTTCTTCATAGGATGCAAAAAACAAAAGTGCAAGCAGAGCATTTTTCTGAGGATGAAAGAAAATGGATGGTATTTCTAGAAAATAAGTTTGTGTTTTATGCAAGAAAGTGGAAGACCTGGGGAATAGGAAGAGGGATGCTGTGTGCCAACTGTCTTACCCCTAAAGTGAGGCATGAACATTTATGTCTGGTTTTAAGACAAAGGCTGGTGACATATTAGCCTCTCACGAATTGGAGAAGAAAGGTAATTTTGTGGAATAGGAGGTAAGACAGTATTCAAAAATCCCCCATGCTCAGTCCTTGACAGGCTTCTTGTGTGATACTGAACGTGTTACTTCAGAAAAGACTCATCACTGCTTCATTTAACCACGTAAAAGTCCCTTTCTTTAAAACTGCTTAAAAGGCAGAGATACAGGCATGTCCAATAAGCAATTTATTGCACTGATCTGAGACATCTCCTGAAGTTGGGCTGATTTGCCCAGCAGACAATGTGGCAGCCGCAGCCTCACATCCAGCTAACCCCCACTGTGATCTGCCTGTGCTGGGAGGGCAGCTGGCCAGCTCTCCATCCTGCCTGGGACTGGAGTGTCTGCTCAGGTTAGCAGCTGCTCAGGACGAACTCTTGTCTCTTGCAGCATGCTGATATAGCAGCAGGTATAACAGGGCCCTCGATGTCTAGTGAGACTGCTAAGCAATTCTGCAATAATAAGTGAATAATAGCAGCAGAGAGCTGCTTCAGGCTTGGTAAACTTCAAGTTTTATAGCAGGAAGCATTTCAGTTCAGAGAACTACTGATTGTGAACAGCCACCCTAACAGAGCATCCTCTATCGTTTGGTGTCTCAAATTCTGTCATTTAGAAATCCAGTTACAATAAAACCAGGAAAACTGGCCCCACTGAGTAAAATACACATTGCTTTCTGCCGTTTTTTACCTTTCATGGTTGGAAACCCACTGTGATATGACAAGGTAAAGTTTTCCAGAGTTCTGTTATGATTCTGCTATCAATGGTTTCTCCATTGATCCTGATGTCATCTACAAAAGCACACCAGGAGTACAGAGTGCCTAAGCACATCCAGAGGGCTTTCATGGCCTACTCAATCACACTGAAAGTCCCACAGGAGTGGCTTAAATAAATGGAAATTTATCTTTAGCCACTTCTCCTGATTCCCCTCTCTCCCCTCCCTCATAATGCTGAGCCCGGCATGTATTTAAGACAGGAAAAGGCTGTTTTGAGGCAAGAGCTGTTTACCTAGAATGTTGGCTGACCCCCTGCACCCTGTCTGAGGAAGGGAAGCCAGTGAAGGCTGCCATGTATCAGCTGTGTTCTGGTACCTATAACGACACATTCCCAGCTTGTCACAAGAGCACAAGAAAACTTGCTCACAGCAAACACCTGGATGGTGGCTTCAGCAAAGGCATGCTTCTTGGCAGCTGGGGTGGGAGGGGAGTACTGGCATAGCATCGGTGAAGGCTCAGCCAGCAAGCAGAAGGGACAGACCACTCCTGCTTGTGAGAACAGCTCTGAGGATATTGGGGTGATGTTCAGAGCACAGCCCCAGCCTCTGCCCAGTTTTCTTGTGCATCCCAGGACAACATTTGCATGCCATATTTCCCTACCTGAAAAACAGGATGACATAATTTTCTTTTTTCCTTCCCTGCCTGCTTTCTCTGATTGCCCCAGTGGCCTGTCCTCCTGCCCTCTGCACGCATAGCATTGCTGGGGACACTGCTGAAATGGAAAGTTACAGTTCATTACAGCTTCAGTGCTTTAACCTGTCTGGTCCCCACTTCCAGACTCAACAAAGATCTGTATTTTACTATTCCTATTTCTGGTACAGACTGATGTGATATGAGCATAGCTCTCTTTCAGATCTGACACAGATTATAAGCAAGGCAAGTCTGGGAAGGCTCAGCCTAATTCCTCACAGGCTCTCCTCTTGGTGAGATCATGACAGTGTACAGTTTGGCTCTAGCTGTATTAATAGTACTCAGCTCTTAGCAAATTCAAGGCACTGGAGCAGCTGTAGGTTTTCAGATCAGGCTACTCCAGCAGCATACTGAGGGGAAATTTGCTCTGCTTGTCTATGCCTCCATGTGCTTAATTCTTGTTAGGAGTGCCTGCTTTTCACAGGCAAAATTGAGGCACGCAAATTTGGATGAGAAGAAATGTTTGCCCCTATCACAGTGGAAGACTTCTGATCCCAACCCTTGGTTTTGTGCTGCCCTTGGCAGGTTCAATCTTTTCTCATGTAAGCTGACACTTGCCCCATTTTTTCCTGCCTCCATTCTTGGAGAAATTAAATTTTACAGAAATAAAAGAAGTGCATTGAGAATGGATGCACGTTTCATTTACTCTAATTATGCACAGTGAAAAGTTTCCATTTCAACAAACCTCATTGATATTCTGCTGTGAACTTGACTGGGGTAAAAAAAAAGTAAAAGAACACTAAAGGAGATTTTACCAGTCAATTAACTTTAACTAAAAAAAGCTTTTGTGGATTTAAGAATATTTCATTACTCACTTTAATTTCCTTCCCTTCTCTGTATGACTGCTGCTATGACAAAACACCTCCCTGGATCACCCTGAGATTCTGGGATGGTTGTAGTACCCTAGTACTCTGATATGGGAGCTTGTGTTATTTTGTCGATTAATTCCAAGTAGCAGGATATAATGTGTCAATATTGCACAGGGCTTTGAGTTGTGTGTGAACAGGCATACTCTTAGGCCTCTATGAGAAATACTTATTTATCTCACAGAAGTGGTTAAATCTCTCAATATTTCATGACCCCTGTCACTAATGCACTTAGACTCTACATGATCTTTACAAACAGCATTCATAAAACTTACATATACAGGGATTTAATAGATCTGAGAGCAAACTCAAGAATCATGATGTGAAACACTGAATAATTTATTGGAAAATACAGAAAACCTCAAAGTGATAAAGAGACAAGGGTATTTTTTACTTACAAACCCTATGAACATTGTTCTGTCACAGGGGGAAACTGTTAAATTCTTCCAAGACTTTCTTTATCACTGTCAATAATGTGCAAATTAAAAACAATAGATATATATTTTCACAAGGGTTAGTACCCTGGCTTCATTCTCAAACAACAGAAAAAGTCTGTACTAAGCCTACTGCAGCAATTGTCTGCGCAATGACAAATATAGTGCTATGAAAAATACCAAAGTGAATCACTTTCTGTATTCCCAGATATGAAAAATGCTTGTTATGCTCGAGTTAAGGTTTTTAATATGTATCAGTAGCTTAAGGAGGATAAACACTAATAGCATTTTATTGTTTAACAGTCTAAATATCAGGAATACAAAATACACAAGAAAACATTGTAATCACTGTAAAATACAGTCAGAGAGAAAAATGCAATCACTTGAACTTGGCTGCTGCATATATAACCACCATCCTCTGAAATTTTTAATCTGTAGTCCTGATTAAGAAACTGGACAGAATTTCCCTCAAAACATGTGCTTAAGACATGTCTCTGAATTGTACGAATACAAATCTGAGACGTTTGGGAAATGTCCATAATATCCATAGGTGTTAATCTTCATATTCTGAGCTGTGGTATGTTGTAAACATCCTCTTTCTGTGCAGCACAGGCTCAAGACAGCCTCTCAGCATGCCCTGACCCAGCAATGAGTTCACACTGTCTTCAACTTTCTTGCAGCAAACTGAACTCCGTGGTGTGTTCCTCCATGATGCAGTTGAATACTTTCATCTGCCTTCCCCATCAAGTTCAGGACATTTCTCAGGCAGGTGTCAGCCTATGTGACCTGTGCCTACATTCTCACGATGTTGATGTTTATGCCAGCTGCGTCAACTAAGAATCATTTCTTCTTCCTTTTGTTTCCCTTTATTTTTCTTCTTTTCTGCAAGAGGGTAATGACCGATCCCTTCAGATCCCGGTACCCCAATAATAGTTAAGTTGTGCTGAAACGTGAACCAAGGTTTCCCCTGAGAATTAGCTTCAGACCTGAGCTTGTTTGTTTCTATTCCATTCACATGGGAATACAGGTTGGCTGAACTCTCTGCAGCACTAGCTCTTATCCCACCAAGCCCCTGACTCCCAGGGGCACAGGACAGATTTTGCTGAAGATTTCACAGGTCTATATTGCAACATCCAAAGGACAAACCTTGCAAACTCAGTGACAATGAGTTCATATACTTTTCAAGGAGAAACCACTACCTAGTCTTGCCCTGAATCCAGGGTTGTTTCTCAGCCATCTTCTTCTGATACTATTGGCAAAGTGGGTCCAATAAACTTGGGTGGATTGAAGATACTGCAAGGGTTTAGGGGCAAGTTTGATACTGCATCATTTCAGACACAGAAACTGGTTTTAGTAAGGTTAAGGTGTAAAGTGGGTGCCACTAGACTGATAGCCAAAGTCCTCTGAAATCAAGAAAAGCTTATCCACAACCTTCAGTGGTCTTTAGATCAAGTCCTCAGTGAAAATGGGAAAGATAGCAAGGCAGAATTCTCTCACTGGGTTCCTGAATGAGAAAAAAGGATAAGAAACAGGTGTGGCAGAAGGCTCAAAGGCTGAAAAATAGGTGATACAAGATCAACTGATGGAAAAACAGTAAGCTCAATAGGGAAAGCCATTAGGCCAAGGATGGAATAGCAGACATGTATTCTAACAATCTCTGAACTATTCCTTTGCACCTAACAAATGAAAAGCCATCCCCATATTCTAGGTGTCGCATAGGAAAGCAGAGCATTTGAAGCAAGAGGAAAATAGTAGGGCTGGGCACCACTAGTCAGTTAAAGTTTTCTTAAGGCCAGAAATTCAGATTAGTTCTTCCTGAAAGATTTAATGCATTCATTCATTTCCTTTTTGTTGAATTGCTCTTTTCATGGAAAGAAAACGAGGTAAAAAATAGATGTTTTGTTTTGTTATTTTCCAAATGAAATTATTCAAGTTTTCAATCTAGCTTTTCTTCTTTAATTTTCCTTCCTTTCATCTCTTTTTTTGGGGGGGTGGAAAGGGAAGTGTACCCATTTCAAAATTGCTGCAGCTGGAAAGAGCTGTTTCAGGTCAAGCTGAACATACTAATAATTTAAAACATAAAAGAGAAATTATTTCTCAACTGAGCAAATTTTTTTAAAAATACAAATTTGTTTTCAATTTGTTCTGAGGTTATTTTTATTTCTGTCTTTCTGAAACTGCCAACAACACTGTCAAGAAGGTTTTATATTATTAATACACTACAAAACTACAAAATGTTGTTGGAAGAGAGCTCCAGAGATTTTATGTGAACTCTGCAACCAGTAGACAAGGATGAACAGAAACACTTGATATGACAGTGCCCCAAACTGTTCTGACTCCATAATCAATGCAACCAGGTAACACGGTTCTGATAAAGAAAAACATAGAATCATAGAATAGTTAGGTTTGGAAAGGACCTTAAGATCATCAAGTTCCAATCCCCCTGCCATAGGCAGGGACACCTCACACTAAACCATGCCACGCAAGGCTCAGGTTCTTAAGATGGTTTCGAACCAGATCCTCTCCTACAGTGGGCCTAAGGTCTTCATTCTCACAGTCCCTGTGTCTGACTTCCAAGACTTGGGTGGTGCAGTCAGAGCCTTTGCAATTGAAGACCGAGGCAAAGAAGTCGTTCAGAACCTCAGCCTTCTCCAAATCCTGCATAGCCAGTTCACCCAATAGCTTCCGGAGGGGACCTACATTGTCCCTGGTCTGTCTTTTATTTGCAATATACCTCTAGAATCCCTTCTTGTTATCCTTAACATCCCTAGCTAAGTTTAATTCTAACCGGGCCTTAGCTTTCCTTACATGCTCCCTAGCTTCCCAGACAACATCCCTGTATTCATCCCAGGCTGCNAACCGGGCCTTAGCTTTCCTTACATGCTCCCTAGCTTCCCGGACAACATCCCTGTATTCATCCCAGGCTGCCTGTCCTTGCTTCCACCTTTTATAAGCCTCTTTCTTCCTTCGAATTTTTCTCAGCAGCTCCTTATCCATTCAAGGAGGTCTCCTGGCCCTCCTGCTGCCAACTTTGCTCGACCTTATGAATAGCAGCCCAAACCACTTGCTGCCCCCTATAACCCAGTACTTTTACTTGTGTTTATGTTCCTGCAAAAGGACCACATGAGCCTCTGGAATGCATGTAATTTTTGTTTCCCAGCTGAGAAATACAATTTTATGATTGCAACCATGAAGAAAACTTTATATTGCTGTGCCCAAAGGGGGAAGCTTGCCAGCTTTGCTACATGAGAGCAGTCATCCAAACAGTACCTGAAGTACTGAACATGAACAAAGAATAATTATAGCAAACACGATGTACACTGCAGTCGTAGGGGTGTGTCAGCATTTCAGTGTAAAATCTGTGGATCATATTGTGATGGCATCAGTGAAGAGCTCAGTGCATTTTGCCTTTACAAAATACTCTCTCTGAACTTTGACTTCCTCAGCTTCCTCGATCAGAAATTAAGAAAGGATTTCCAGATTTGGACTTTTAAGGTTACTCACCTTCAATTTAGGTATTTGGTTTAGACTCCCTTAAGAAACCAGAGTGCATTTCCCTTCATCCACACATCACTCCCACTGAAAAGAAAAAAAGTTATTTCTGATACAAACAGGTTTCCTTGGCCTTACGAGATGGACAGGTCCAGAAGAGAATTGCCAGCAGGATTTGTTCTGTAATTTGAAAAATTATTAGTAGCTCTAAAGTAAATCTCAGAGTTAAACCAACCAAAACTAATAAAAAACACCATACCCCACAACCCAAAATACTGTATAGACATGATTGAAGTGAAAAAGAGGAAGGCTGAGAGGAAGGGAGAGGAAAGGGCTAGCAACAAATTGACAAAAATAATTTTAAAAGATTCTTTAAAAATAGAAGGGGACACAGTAGCATAAAAGTAGCTGTCTTGGGTCAGACTTAAGTTGCACACATCTCAGTGTCCTACTAAGCCTGTCTTGAAGTGGATATGCTAAGTACAGGAGCAGGGCAAGCATGTGTAATGCTTTGCACAAGCACTCACTCACCTTCCAGATACTTGAGGCTATAGGACTTCCTGAGTGAATTACACTTTCTGTTTCTGAATGAATTCTTCAACAAAGTGTGAAAACTATGGTTGGGTCTAAATAGGTTTATTAATACTATCTTGCAGAAAGAACAGATTCCACTGTTGCCAGTGATTTTATATAACAACAATGTATATATATATATGATTGTAAGTACAATATAAAAACTAAAAGGGGAGAGATCTGAAAGATCAGGGAAACAACACACCCCAAAATAACAGAGGGTTTGAATTATATCCACAAGAGCCATAGAAATTCAGAGTTAAGTCTACATTTCCTTTCTTAAGTAATCCCATTTTGCTTCAGAATTTCAGAAGTCTTTCAAAATTGATAGCTTACCTTGCAAGTACTGCTTTACTCTTCAGTCAAGTAGGGTAGCACAGCACTGTACAGATTTTTACCTGTGTGTAGAGATCAAGTCAGGCCCTACATAGCGCTTTAACATGGTTTTCCAGGGGATTCCAGACATACTGGTAATTAGCTTGTGTAGACATTTGACAATACAGCAGTGTCAACCAGCGTTCCCTAGAGAACAGCAAGGTCAAACTGAAGAGTCATCTTTTCACTTGATGCAACTGTTCTTGGTATTGAGACCCCATTGAAACTCAAGATTTAATCTCCGTCAAGCCCTCATTTCCAATGACCCATTTCAATTGAACGTAGCCCTTATAGTCTAGCTACCACCACTGTATCACTACTAAGGCACTGAATATTAGTGAATTAACTCTACTGTATGCAAATGCTTCAGTTTCCAACAGACAACTTTCCCACCTTTTCCACTGGGGTCTGATCTACTTTTGAAGTAATAAAGTACTCATAATATGGAGGGGAAAATATAATCACTGGATGGGGGAACGTACCTCTGCTACCTGCTTTTGTGCCCAAGATGAGATGGGCTGAATGTTACCAGGTGCAGATTCAGCTGTTTTACAGAGCATTCTCTGTAAAACATTTCTCTTTTTTCAGAGCGTAAAGCCTGCCACTTGTAGTTTAAATTCAAGCTTTTCAATTGAAAGCTCTTGACATCTCCTTAGAATCTCATCTAAAGTCCAACTGGAGATTTTAACTTGTAGAGAACTCTTGTCTGGTGGGACTTTTACTGATCAGAATTGAAGAAGGACATTCTGCCAGGACATAGTTATACTATGTGAGTTTTCATTGAGTAAATGCTCCTGGCAAATATACTAATCCCAAAGAACTGTGATGTGTTTTCAGACTACCAAAAAAAAAAAAAAATAAATAAATCCAAATTTAGTTCAGTAGAATAAATCTTATTTCCACAAGTTGGTAAAAGAACACCCTTGAGATGTCACTGGTCTGCTGCGGGAAAGTAAGCATTCATTGGTTTTGGTCGCTTAGGTTATGAGCATTTGTACGCTCTCAACACCCAGTAAATAAGAGGAGATGGGAACTTGGAGAAAAGGATGCAGAAGGGAAAATACACTATTATGAACATTTGCAAAAAGGCAATGGAAGGTGTTCAGAGAATCAAATATCAAGTGTTTGGTCACAGGTGGGAAAAAACAAGCTACAGATTTGTGAGATATGGACTGAAAAGGAGTGCAGATGAAGCCAGTTGTTGTGGATCAGGGAAGAATAAGCAGTAAAGAAGAGAACTGGAAATGATCCAGAATAGCATTTGGGAAGGTAGAAGAAATTTTAGAAGTCTGTATATAAGGTAAGTTCACTTGCAAACAGCTGATAAACAGTAGAAGTCCTATGAGAGTGGAGAGATCTAGTGACCAAGACCTGCATCTTTGCATTTTCGTATGGATAAAGAACTCTGATATTGAAACCTGTGCTAGAAATTAGGATTCTTTTTTTTTCTTCATTTTATTTTGAAAATACAGAATATTATCCATTAAATGACCTTAACAGGCAGAACTAAACACAACAACAAGACTATTCGGACCAAAAAATGCAGTACAGAACAATCCAATGTACTATAGTACCTTACTTGGGTTATCTCTTTTGATTACCCAGGTGAGATTAGCTGCTTGTGAAAACATTTGTCTTCATCAAAATGCAGATTTCAGTACCATTATCATTAGTAAAGAAACAATCCATAAGCATATATTCATACAGCCATGCATAAGTTTAATGCATTTACTTGCAAATGTTTGCTCGAGCTGTCCTGTTACTGTTCAAATCTGTTACTCTGGCTATCTCTGTAACAAAATCTTGGAACATCTATATATCTGCCATGGTGGCTCAATGACAATGGATTAATTATCCCTACAGAAAGGAAAAGAAAAGAAACAGCTGTTACATGTTTTATTTACTGTGCTAGTAACTACTAACCAATTAAAGGAAGACAACAAATACTCTCTAATTAGCTTACCCGTATTCTTTATGGTGAATATATGAGGGAGAAGGCATGCAGGGCATGACTTGATAAATACTTCTCACTCTCACTCTCTCACTCCAAACGTGAGCATAATTTTTTATCCCCATATTAGTGCCTGTGGCAGTTCTAATCACCATAAGTCTGAGAAAAACATGTTCGACTATTCTTACCTCAAGTAGCTATCGCTGGAATGAACTAATAGTGTTTCCTTGTTTACCCACAGAAATAAGGATTACACTTTCACTTGATTTATAATTTGATAATACCTACCCCAAAGAGAATTATGGCAAAATGCATGAGATTTTTACCTATTGCAGGAAACACACAATTAGAGAATGAGTTGGGGAGGTTTATTTGCTGGGTTTTGGGGGGGTGGGGCTCATTGTGGTTGGTTGGGTTTTTTTGTTGTTGTTTTATTGTTTTTTTTCTTAACAGTGGTTTTACTTATGGAATGCTAAAGTATGTGATATTACTGACACAGAGCAGCACTTTAGGAGATTGAGAAATTGGGAGATGACATTTGAAAAAGCATTCAATTCCTTATCACGTGACTAACGGTAGGAATTTCTCAAGCTATTTCATATTTATAAACACTTTTGCACATGTCAAAGTTGTGAAACCATTTTTTTTTAAAAATAATGGTTGAAGCACAAATATAAATTTCTGGTTATCTCCGAAGACTAGAAATCCTCATGGAGGTTTCCACAGGGAAAGCTGTTTTCAAAGCACTTTCCAAACTCCAGTCTTCAGGACCTTACCAGGGTTACCTGCATCATCCTTCACTGAGATTACATTACCTTGTAAAACCGCAGGGACTTCTGTCTCTGCTCCCTTTGTTCTTCTTTCCTTCTCACCCTTCCTTCCTTCTCACCCTTCTCCTGTCAGCATAAGTGTGCAGTTCTTTACATCTCAAGATGATTCCTAGCTGCAGCTGCCAAATTCAGATTAGAAATGCAAAGTACTTCTAATATTTTATGCTAGTGATAACTCTGCACCTAAAGAGGTGGGAAACAGAGTACTGTTTTAAGTGCTTTCTATCTGACTTGAAACATATTGTTAGTGACTTGAAACATATTGTTAGTTTCCATTTGGAAGACTGTCTTTTGTATTTCTTACATATAATTTGGATGAGAAAATTAATGGAATCCGCTCTTGGATGAAGATGCATGTGGACCACTTACATCTCTTGAGTGACATAGGTGCCTATCAGCATGATTTTAGCAGAATACTCAGACACCACACAAGCTTTTTACTATTTTTCCCCCAAAGTATGCATAAAATTACAGTGCAGAATTTCTTTACCTGAATTCATTTTAACAATGTACTATCTCCAAAGTAAGAGCAAGAAGTAAAAGTACTGCTCCCTGACAAGAAAGACTTTTGCCTAGGAAAATGTGATTATTTGTCAAGCATGTTTATAGAACCTGAGGACCAGACTGAGGTCTGCAGGTAACAAGCCTGCACACTCATAGCTTCACTGGCAGAACTGAGAACTACATTTATGAACAGGGCCTTCTTTGTACTAACATGCAATTGCCAAGCCATCAGGTTGGATTTTGAACACACAGATGTAATACACACTGCTTTATGTACAAATCAGTTGCCAGAATCTGAAATTTTGTCTTAAGGTATTCCTTAGCACTATAATAGACAATGATCCCTATGAAGACAGCCAGATGCACAATATTTTTCTGTAAATCTTGACAACAAGAAGTGGAAAGAAATCATCCTCACTGGCACTAAATTAAACAAATTAATCCTTTCCTAGGTCTTAATGCTACCAATACTAAAATGATAGCCTTGCTCCCTATTCTAACACAGATCTCACTGGATTTGTGGCAAGCATTTTATAACCTATTCTCACATAATTTCACATAATTTCTGTAATTCTAAATAACTAACCAGAAGAAACAAATGGCTGTCTTAACTACCAATCTAAGCACAATGAGCCTGATCTCTCACTCTTCACACTCCTCCCCTGCTCTAGTGTGGGTCACTTCCCCAGTGTGCAGTCCTTCAGGAACAGGTTGCTCCAGTGTGGATCTCTTCCATGGATACAGTCCTTAAGGAACAGGCTGCTCCAGCATGGGTCCCCCACAGGGCCACAAGTCCTGCAGCAAATCCCAGCATGGGATCCTCTCTCCATGGGCCACAGGTCCTGCCAGGAGCCTGATCCAGTGTGGGCTTCCCACAGGGCCACAGCCTCCTTAGGGCATCCCCAGGGGTCAGGTGAAGATCTCTCCATGGTGAACCTCCATGGACTTCAGAGGACATTCAGTCCTTCCCAGCTCTGTGAGGCACAGGTTTATTGGTTGTGGCCACTATGGTTTTTGCCTGTTGCTCCACGTGCATTGGTAGTTTCTGCTGATACTGGCTTCTGACTGATTTCCCTGTGCTGCTGTTTTATTCAGGGTGTCCCTGTCCTAGTATAAGTCAGTCATGGCTGCAGTCACTTTGCTGGTGTCCCTTGTCCAGAAAGGCTAGTCCTGAGCCTCTTCCGATACAGCCACCTCTCCAGCCCCACCTCCCAAATCTGCCTGCTATGTGAGGGTCACTCTGATCCAGCCCTTGAATTCAGTCCCAAGTGGCACAGCCTGCTGGAACTGGCTGAATTCCAGAAATCTCAGATGGGGACATTCATAGAATCATAGAATAGTTAGGGTTGGAAGGGACCTTAAGATCATCTAGTTCCAACACCCCTGCCAGAAGCAGGGACACCTCACACTAAACCATGTCACCCAATCTGGCCTGGAACACTGGCAGGGATAGAGCACTCACAACCTCCCTGCACAACACATTCCAGCATCTCACCACCCTAACAGGAAAGAATTTCTTCCTTATATCCAATCTAAACCTCTCCTGTTTAAGTTTGAACCCGTTACCCCTGCCCTGTCACTACAGTCCCTAATGAAGAGCCCCTCCCCAGCATCCCTAGAGGCCCCCTTCAGATACTGGAAGGCTGCTAGGAAGTCTTCACGCAGCCTTCTCTTCTCCAGGCTGAACAGCCCCAACTCTCTNCAGCATCCCTATAGGCCCCCTTCAGATACTGGAAGGCTGCTAGGAAGTCTTCACGCAGCCTTCTCTTCTCCAGGCTGAACAGCCCCAACTCTCTCAGCCTGTCTTCATATGGGAGATGCTCCTGTCCCCCGATCATCTTCATGGCCCTCAACTGGACTTGTTCCAACAGCTCCATGTCCTTTTTATGTTGAGGACAACAGAACTGCACACAATA